>JANHGC010005528.1:31454-43847 GCA_027560395.1 Boaedon fuliginosus | reverse complement strand
TGGAGCAGTGAAATAATTTTTTTGGGTGGGGGGGGAATGGCAGGTGTCAAAAATACTTAACAGAAAGAAAAGACAATAAAAAAAATCTTTTTAAAAAATATTGAACAGAATAACAGTTGGAAGGGATCTTGGAGGTCTGCTAGCCCAACCCCCTGCTCTGGTAGGCAACCCTATGCCATTTCAGATAAACGTTTGTCTATTCTGTTCTTTAAAAACTCCAATGTTGGAGCATCTAAAACTTCTGGAGGCAAGTGGTTCCACTGATTGATTGTTCTCACTGTCAGGAAATTTCTCCTTAGTTCTGGGTTGCTTCTCTCCTTGCTTAGTTTCCATCCATTGGTTCTTGTCCTGCCTTTGGATGCTTTGGAGAATAGGTTGACCCCCTCTTCTTTGTAGCAAACCCTTAGATAGTGGAACCCTCTGTCTTGTCACCCCTAATCCTTCTTTTCATTAAATTAGACGTACTTAATTCCTGCAACCATTCTTTATATGCTTTTGCCTTCAGTCCCCCAATCATCTTTGTTACTCTTCTCTGCCCTCTTTCTAGAGCCTCAACATCTTTTTTACATTGGGGCGATTAAAACTGAATGCCGTATTCCAAGTGCGGCCTTACCAAGGCATTATAAAGTGGTATTAACACTTCACAGGATCTTGATTCTATCCTCCTGCTCCAATTTCATAGTAATTGAAGAATCATCCTATCGAAAAATTAGCACCAAAAGTCTCCCCTACTTCTCTGACAAGCTGCTTTAGCATTCAAAGTTGGTCTGGAAATTTTTCTCATTTAATTGTCCTTCCACTTGCCTTCTTATGAAATTTGAAAAGTGAGGTTTATATCTTATTTATTTATTTATTTATTTTGTCAAACATGTACATGATAACAGATAGAGTATAAACACAAACATGAACAGAGAAAGTGTATACAGGTAAATGGAGAGAGTAAGACAGGGACGGTAGGCACACTGGTGCACTTATGCACGCCCCCTTTACGGACCTCTTAGGAAGGGGGTGAGGTCCACAGTGGACAGTTTGAGGTTGACGCTGTGAGGGTTTGAGGCTGTAACAACAGAGTCAGGTAGAGTGTTCCAGGCATTAACTGTTCTGTCGGTGAAGTCGTATTTTTTGCAATTGCGTTTGGAGCAGTTTACCTTGAGTTTATATCGATTGTATTATTGTGGTTGAAGCTGAAGAAGTCTTTTTCAGATAGGAGGTTGTAGCAGATAATTTTGTGGACTATGCTTAGATCAGTCCCAAAGGTCCCTAAGGTCCCAAATTTCTAGCCTGGTGGTGTAAGGGATTCTGTTGCGGGTTGAGGAGTGAAGAACTCTTCTTGTGACATATCTCTGGACCCGCTCGATTGTTGTGTTAATGTCCGATAGACAGTCTGGATTCCAGACGGGTGAGCTATATTCGAGAATTGGTCTGGCAAAGGTTTTGTATGCCCTAGTTAGAAGTACAACGATACCGGAGAAGAAGCTTCGCAAAATTAGGCTAGCAACTCTTAATACCTTTTTGGCAATGCTGTTACAGTGAGCTCTGGGGCTTAGATCGTTGGAGAGGAGTACTCCTAGGTCCTTGACGACGTGAGGGTCATCAACGAGATCACTTCCGTCTAATTTGTATTTGGCGTTCTGCTTATTTTCCCCAATGTGTAGGACAGAGCATTTGTTGGGTGAAATTTGGAGTTGCCAAATATGTGACCATTCAGACATATAGCCCAGGTCTCTTTGTAGGGCAGCGGAATTGTGAGGGATGTTAAATAATTTTATGGCATCAGCAAAGGGGACACAGTTGCTTTTAATATGATCGCATAGGTCATTGATGTAGATCAGAAAAAGTGTGGGTCCTAAGACGCTGCCTTGGGGTTCACTGCTGTTGACTGGTGCTGGATTTAATAGAGCCCTCCCTATTTGGACTATTTGTTGCCTGTTGAACAGAAACGTGGCTGTCCACCTGTGCAGGGTTCTGGAGATGCCATAAGAATTTAGTTTTAGCAGTAGTTTGTCATGTACCACTGAATCAAATGCTTTACAGAAGTCAATGTAAATTGCATCTAGTGCTTTTTTACCTTGGTCAAGATATGTAGTCCAAAGGTTTCTACAGTGTAGGAGTTGCAGATTCCAGGACAGATTTTTTTTTCCAAAACCAAACTGCTTGTTAGATAGCAGGTTGTTTGTCTCTAAGTAGGGGTTGATGGTTTGGTTTATAATTGATTTCATAACTTTACAGGTGAGGCAACATAGTGAAATTGGTCTGTAATTTTCGACTACGGTAGACTAGGATCTCCCTTTTTAAAGATAGGTATAACCGTGGTTATTTACAACACTGTTTTTCAACCTTGGCAACTTTAAGATGTGTAGACTTCAATTCCCAGAATTCCCCACCCAGCAAAGCTTGGGAAAGGTTGAGAAACACTGATTTATATCATGGGGTGTTTTTTTTTTAGCCAGTAAATTCTGAATTGTTGTTAGAAGGGAACCAATCCATCATTTTAACACGAAACACATGTACTGGTGTTCGTTCCTAGGATATGAGACCTAGGGATACCTTTGCCCTAACTTTGCTTATACAATTAGGCAACTGAAAGCAATCTTCTCTATTTCTGAAGCAGGGAAACCACTTGAAGTAAAAAGTTTCATTGTTAGATATGTTTGTACTTTTGAACTTCGTTTTTGAGAAGTTTCAGTGCTAGTGAACTCAGCTCTACTAGACAAAAACAAGTATAAGAAATTGTAAAGGTGGATAATGGCTGTGTTTGCATCCCAGGCCAGAAACCAATTAGTCCCTTATTTTCCTAGCTGGCTTGTGTTGATTCCAGGGAGTCCTCGACTTATGGACTGGTTGCTTTGCGACTGTTTGAAATTACAACTTGATATAACTTCACTTAAAACAGTTTATGGCTGTTCACAGCATCCCACAGTCACCAGGACCGCATTTTATAATAATTTTGCTGAAAATCCCCATCGACTCACGATTTTCGGCAAAACCAGCCCATAGCAAACATTGGTTTGCTGAACTATTGCAGTGTTCACTTTACAACCATTGCAAAACAGTCATACAATTGGGTCAGTGGTTTGGGTGACCCAATTTACAACCATCATGACATAAGACCGTGATGGCCAAGCTCCATTAGGGTCATCTATTGGAGGTTATTTGCGGTGATTTACACTGAATTTCCTAAGTGAGCCAGCTCAATTTTATGGTTTATTTTAAAGACACAAACCAAACTCAAGACTTGAATGTTCATTGTTCGGCATAGATTAAAGAAGTATGTTAAAATTTCTTACCTAATGCCACTTTGGCATAGTGGTTAAGATAACAGAATCTAGGAAAAAGACAGGAATGGCCTTCAAGTATAGCCTGTGGTCCAGGGAGGACCCTTCACCAGTATTTTTCAACCTGAGCAATTTTAAATTGTGTGAACTTCAACTTCCAAAACTGGCCCAACCAGTGCTGGCTGGGGAATTCTAGGAGTTGAAATCTATATATGGTATATCTTAAAATTGCCTCATGTTTCAGACAAGTGGCTCTCTAACCTTTGTTTGAAACCCTGAAGTGATGGAGCACATCATTTTTAGAACAAAAACTATTCCACTCCTTAGCAGCTCTCACAATCAAGATATTCCCCTTTATTTCAGGTTTGCCTCTTTCTCTCTCCCTCTCTGAAAAACTTCTTCCCACTGGTTGTTGCCTTATCCTTGAGAGCACTGGAAAATAAGTCCACACCCTCTTCTCTGTGACACCCTTCAAGCATTAGAAGATTGCTACCATATCTCCCACTGACCTTCTGTTTACCTTTAATAGCTCTTCGTAGTAATTCACCTCTTAGCCTCTTACAATCTTCTTCACTCTTGTCTGCGCTAGTTCCTGTTCCTCAGCATCCTTTTTGTATCGGTGACCACAACTAGGCAGTGTTCCAGCACAGAGTGATATTAAAACTTCCTGTGGTCTTGATATTATATCTCTGTTGACTTAGCCCAAAACTGCATTGGCTTTGTTGGCAGCTGTAGTACATTGCTGGCTCGTGTTTAATCCAAGGTCTACCAAGATATCCAGATTCTTTTCACTAAGTTAGCTACCGCCTAACCTGCACCTGTGCATCTGGTTTTTCCTGCCTAAATGCAGGATCTTGTGTTTCTCAACACCGAATCTTGTTTTGTTGGATAGCACACAAATACTCTTGTCAAGATTATTTTGAAATTTGAGGCTGTGTTTTACAGCTGTTAGGAATCCCTCCAGCTGTGTGTTATCCATAAATGTCATGTTTGTCTTTTCTGTTCTCTTCTTCCAGTAATTTATAAAGATAATATACTCAGAATGGACTGTAGAAAGCCCAGGTGCAAACTAGACTGTGAATTCCACTTTAAGGATATTTTTATATCTTTCAGATTGTAGAGATGGAAGTTTTTGCTGAAGTACCTTACCTGGTTTCTCTTTCTTTTGAAACTCACGCCAAATTCTTTTTGAGATACCCTCAGTTAAACTTTATAGAACTTTCCAAACATGGATGCTCTGACTTATAATTTATTTATTTATTACATTTTTATGCCGCCCAACTCCCAAAGGACTCTGGGCTGCTTACAACAGAGATAGCAATAGCACTCAGATGTTATATACTGCTTATCAGAGCTTACATTAATTTGTTTCCCTGAACACATGTATCATAATCAGAGTTTCCCAGTTTCCATACAGTTTCTTCAGAAAAACAACAATGGCTGGTTCAGTATAGACTTCATTTGGGTGGTCTGTTATGTTAATCTATTTTCCAGCTTTGTCAATTGGACCATTTTTCTTTTTTCTTTAATTCCCGTTTGTATCATAAGCACACAACAGAGCCCAGGAGTTGCTTTTCACTGAACGCATCCAATTCTCTCAGTAGAATTGGCTTTTGAACTCAAGGTTTATCCCCTAGCCAACTTTTGCACAGAACAATCCTGACTTACAATTAGCACTTAATTACTATGGAAGCCAGTAGTAGCCCTGCTAAATTGAGTTGCTTGTTGGGGGTCACTCTTGAGTTTTCATTTAGGGAGATCAAGTCCCAATTCCACCTTTGTAAAAGTGTATGGTTCTACAAACATGGTCTGTTTGGAGAAAAATCTGAGATTAATTAAAAGAATCTCTGGTGAGTGCTGAAGTTTATCATATCCATTACAGAAAGGATAAATGCCATTTTATTAAGTCCTGATAATACATGGTTTACTGTTCTCAATGCTTCTGCTGGTCCCAGGAAATATCCTACCACACCCACCGGACTTCACAGTCTGTAGTAACCACTTTGGTTTCCTTCATTACTCCTTTTTGGCAACTTCTCTCATCCAAACTGAGGCAGATGGGTGGGTGAGTAAGTCTAGCCCTAAGCACAAATAGGTTTCAGCAGCTGTCCAGGGATCCCTGAAACTGATCTTCTTAGGATCTCACTGCCAAGTATGCAATGTCCTTCTACATGGACTAATAGTTTGAGTCACTGTAAAATTATTACATGTAGGCAGTCCCTCTCATAAGCCCTATATCCTGAAAATCAGATCAGTGTTGTGGATAATTAGGCATTCAAATTTAACAAAATTAACAGCCGTGGCTATTTTATATAATGCGGAGGAATACAGCATAGGAAGGGTCAATCTTCAGTGGTTAGAATAATCCAGGTAACCTGTTGTTCTCCAAATGATTTCAACTCTTAATAATCTCATTTATTAAGGCCAATAGTGAAGGATGTTAGGAATGATAACACAGCAATATTTTGAGTGCCACATTCAAGAAACTGAGTTTGAAAAAGGTTTAGAAGAACCTGATTACTCATCGTTTTGTCTCCAAGGTGATGCCTGTAAATGTTTGAAGGCAACAAACTTGGAAAGGGCAAAGCTTTCTATGGGTGCTTTTGCATTTACTTTATCAAGTGCCATTTTGTTTCCCATTTTACAGTTGCAGCAAAGGAGAAGAAATTGCCTCTGCATTTTAAAAGATACATGATTGCTGAATTTAATGATGGATTATTATTTTGCTATTTGAAGGGATGGGCATAAATGTACCTTAACCTGGACTGAATGCTCTATTTTTGGCATAACTATATACTGTTTTACATATCATTAAAGTTAAACAGAAATTAAACTCATTAAGTTTAGGTAGCTGGAATGTGGCCCTCCTTAAATCAGTCTCAGCCCCTTCATCTACTGTAAATATTTACACTTTTTTTTGTAGAACTTCTTATAACATTCAGGATCAAAAGCTAAAGCTTTTTGAGCATTCAAGATGGCATTTCATTTATTCTGATTCCATAGTAAAATTCACTGGATCTACTTTGGACACTTAATGTTTTACTGTTGATGTTACCTAGTTGCATAAGGAAATATCTGTAAAAAAGCCACCAAGCTCAGAGAGCCGCAAGGACCCCACAGTTCAACCCTCAGTTACAAATATTCTCTTAGATCATTAAAAATTTACATCTGTCATTCATACAATTATCCATTAATGGCAAGGAAGACGATATGTGCAAGTACAGCATTGCAAAGTCAATATGAAAAGATCTGTGAAACTTTTATTTCAAAGCAACATTGCAAACAGAATCTCAGAGAGAAATACTCTTAAAAACCGGTTGACTTGTTTGAAATCTAATAAGTGAATATGAAAATAAATTACTGCAATTTTGTTTTCCTTTTTTGACCTACACATTTCCTACCAGGTATCACTAATGTGAGATGCCTTTTTTGAATACATAAATAAAGTAATGGGTGTTACAAGTGAAAATGCTGATAATGGAAACGATCCAGATCCTCACAGTAGACTTTCTGCATCACTATGTCCAGTCACAAATGTTTTAGATACAGTGGAACATGAAATAGTAGATCTGGTGTTATTTTGGTCACTGAAAGGTATAGCAATAGGAGTAATAGCACTTAGTCTTGCATATGGCTCCATAGTGCTTTACAGCTCTCTCTAAGCTGTTTACTGGGTTAGCATATTGTTCCCAACAATCTGGGTCCTCATTTTATTGACCTCAGAAGGATGGGAGGCTGAGTCAGGATGAAACTCCTGGCAGTGGACAGAGTTAGCCTTCAATACTGCATTCTAACTACTGCATCACCATGGGAGGCATATATCTCTTCAGCTACCAAGAACAAAAAATGCAAAGAATAGCAACTAAATTCATTAAAGACCTGGAGACAAAAACAGCTGCAGGAATTGGATATGGCCAGTCTAGAGAAAAGAAGCACTAGGAGTGTTGAAGGGCTGCCATAAAAAAAGAGCAGGTCAACTTATTTTCCAAAACACCAGAAGGTAAGTCAAAAAAGCAATGGGTGGAAATTAATCAAGGAGAGAAGCAACCTGGAAGGAGGAGAAACTTTCTAACAGTGAGAACAATTAACCAGTGGAACAGGTTGCCTTCAGAAGTCATATGTGCTTCATCACTGGAGATTTTAAAGAAAGGCTGACTGGATAGCTACCTGTCTGAAATGGTATAGGGTCTCCTGTTTGAGCAGGGAGTTGGACTAGAAGACCTCCAAGGTCCTTTCCAGATCTATTCTGATTAATTGACCCACATATGACATCCAGTAGAGATCCAGGACAAACATCCCATTATACAGGTGATAGATCTGTCAGTATCAAAGTTCAAAGCACCATAGAGACTGGCTGTTCCATAAAAACATACTTAGAGCTTCAAGGAAATAGGCACTTACAGAAAAAACATATTTATCATAGGCAACTTCAGGAAATGCCTATATTCATCACCAAGGGCCACATGAATTCTCTGAAATTCAGTGGAGTCAATTTTATGGAAGAGATGAAGATAATATAACAATGGTGAAGCATCTTACCTCCTCAGTCCATTATATTTTATTTGTTTTCTGTCTATTACAAATAGCCTAGTTATACAGCTTAATTTTTGACTAGATGCTCTGTGAGAGATATTCCAAATCTGAATATCATGCTCTTAAAACATTAAGCCTTCAGATATGATGTGTCAACATTGAAAAAATGGGGAAGAACAAGAAACACTGTGGAATAAGTCAAGGCTCACAGACGCTAGCTAAACCAACAAAACAGCTAAAAAATGATGACTAAATGATAGACAAGAAAACAATGAGTAAAAATAAATCCACTTCACTCTATCCCTACCTCTAACATTTACGATATATTGAACTGAGATTTGGAAACAAAAATGGAAATTAATTTTGTACTTTCTGAGTGATACAACGATCTGCTACAAACTCCTTCCCTACAAGTCCATCCTATCTTATGTAATTAATATTATTTATTTAGCATGTGGCATAGAATGTCAGGGAAATGTACATATGCTAGACACAATCCAATTGTGACATTCTAGATTGTTAGTTCATCCAGTTAGGTGCTTGTGTGCCTATCCTTGGTGTACCATAGTGGGCAAACTAGTTTTACACCAATTAGTGGTGGTCAGGTTCTGGCTCTTCCGGGCTCTTCTGCTGGTCTCGCATCGCCTCACCTTGTGTCATGGTGTCTCCAATCTGGTCAGGTCCAGTGCTGGCTTCTGCTCCCTTATCTAATGAGGTATGGTAATAAATACATGGTAGGCATTGGATTCTTTATGCAATATGTTTATGGAGTCCATTTCTGTTCATTTGTAGAAAGTCCCAGACTTCAGAAATTTGCAATCTAGTAATAATTTAAAAAGTGGAATAATTATAAAAATGGAATAAAAAAGAGAAAAGGGATAAACATTGAATCAACAAGATCTAAAACATGATTCCAAGACAAAGAAATAACAACTGCACAAACAGATCTTGATCTTTTTCAGCTTCAGCATGTTGCCTTGAGTAAAGCCATAGATGAAACATGGAATTCATAAAATATTTAGCATTTGGAAAACACGCTAGCCACTGTCTAAAATGACACTTCATTGTGACTATGGTACACAACAAAATTGCGTAAAATGAATTTTTCTAAGTCCACATGATATGGTACCATAGATTCAGCCTAGTTGGAAAAAAAAATAGCTCTTAGCTCTTGTTGAAAGCTCACAAAAAATTGGTGTCAGCTTGTACAGCATGGGATAGGAGATGCACATGTAAAAAGCTCTCATCAAGGGAATCCTGTCTCATGTCACCCCACCATGGGACTACATGTGGTTGTGTTATGAGAAATTAGACTGGAAATTAGTTAGGCACATTTTAGGTGGTTGCTGATATCTCATGATCAAGTCATCCCTTGGTCTTGGCATCATTTTGGAACTCTGACCACTTATGCACAATTAAAGCAAATAGCCGCAAGCTTTTCATGAAGCATGGGTGGTTACCACAAAGCACTGACAAATATTCCAGCTGGCATAATTACGTTCTACAGGTATATAATTGTGTATAATAATTATATCCCATCTTCATCCCCCCTGGCAGTTTGGTAGGAGTACGTGACTCTTTCCTTCCTGCCTTTGTCTGGTCTTTTGTGTGATTTGCTTAGATAATGGCCAATTTGGGGCCACCCTAAATCTTTCAAGGTGAAGATAGATGTGGCCTTCTATTGGCAATCACAACAGGTTCCTCAGCCACAATGTTTTCTTCGGTTTATCATGACAAGAGGGTGTGTTAGCATTATTTCTCATCCTTCAAGCAGGATGAGCTTTGGAGGTTTTTTTTTCCTAATTTTTGAAACAGGTAGTGATATGTTTTATGCACATTTAAACTTACATTCCTCATCTCCAGCTCTCTCTCTCACACACATCACAAATATTTGAAAAACAATTATCCATCTGCTCTGAGGGTAAAAGTTTTGTGAGTAACAGAGGTGGGGGAAATATATTAACTGTGGTTTCATGCAGATTTTCATTTTTCTGACTGTAAATGTATTCTGTCTTGTTTCTTGAAAGGTGTGGATAGCAGCATGTGGGCTCCATTTATTTATAGGTTCAAGGATGTCAAAAATAGCAAATGTGCATAAAGAAAAGGCTAAGCATGGGGATTTCACCACCGTCTTCAACATCTTGGTGATGTTAGCAGCCTTGAGTGAGCCTCTAATTCAAGTTCAACCTTCCTATCTGATTCTGAGAGCTGCAACTAATGCTGTTTGACCTTTTGAATTGTTTATTCAGGTTTCATTCTGATTAGAAACATCACTTAGAGAGCAAGGTGATCTCCATGCTTCTGAAGAAGGAGGATCTCTTCAGTAGGTTATACTGAAAACAAATTGTGTGTAGATGACAGGCTTTGTGAGACCAAATTCAAGATCTTCATATTTGCCACCACCCAGGAGACTGTGACTCACTGCCTAGCTATTCTGTTTTTAACTGCATCCTGAAAATGATTTAATTGAAAAGTGAGGTATAAATATTCATCATAAACTTATTCATGAATACAGTCCGATGTGATTTTCTTTCCTCTTCCATAGCAAGAGATGGACAAAACTGAATACGTTTATTAGGAGTAGAGCAAAGGTAGAAGTTTCTCATTCTTGACCAGTCATTTGACATGTTAGAGCATGGCCTTTTAAGTGTATTTTGGAAATTATAGAAAATACCTTCTATACATACAACATACACAGTATAATGCTAATGCTATCAAATTGATTGATGTATTGTCAAGTCATTATCTATTCTTAGCAACCATATGGAGATGGTTTGGGATGGACACCTTTTGAATGATGTGAGGGTCTGAATGGATTTCCAGAAAAAAAACTGCAGACTACAGGAAATTGCAGCACTACTCAGGTGACTCTGAGGACACAGATAAACCTCCAAGTGCTTCAGTGACCCTCAAAAAGGATGCAAATGACCAGATGTCTGCAAGGAATGTAAATCCTTCCATCCCCCAATATCCTGTCAGAGCTGAATACATTTCTTGGATAAAAAGCTAAAACTTTTCAAAGAAAAAACAAGGAAGTCCAATTGCCTCCCAAAAAAGCATCTTTGGGACAACCATGACCTGGATGACTGAGAATCTCTACAGAGTTTTAACCAAATGGAGATTATATTTTTCATGATCTCCCTCACTAATCTTATCTTTCAGGTCTTCCAACAACAGTGTCCCCTTCATCACTGTAGCTGAGTCTATCCATATGTTACTGCTGGTCCCCCTGCTTGTTCTTTTACCTTTAATCTTAAAAGGCAGAAGCTATCTACTACTTTGATACCTTCATTCTCAATTCTAAAGCTCTAATTCTAGTTGTTCTATCCGTTCTCAGTAATTTGGTCTTATTAACATTTTAGTCCTATTTTTTCCACTGTTCTCTTTGACTTTTATGAGACTCTACAGATTGTAATTTGTTTTGCTAGTTAAAGCAACAGGCTAGAAAGCAGGAGATCATGAATTCAAGTCCTGCCTTAGCAGTAAAAGCCAGTTGGGTGACCCTGAGGCAGTCAATCCATCTCAGCCCAACTCATCTCACAGGGTGGTTGTTATGGGGAAAATAGGAGGAAGGTACATTGTAATATTTAGCTATTTGTAAAAATAATAAAGGCAGGATATAAATAAAATTTAAAATTGGCACCCTTATAGCATAAGTATTCATATTTGTTCATCCAATTTAAAAGCACAATATAATGGAATGTGGATAACTGGAAGATGAAGGGAAGAAATTATGCTTAAGATATAATCAGATAAAAGGGGAAGGAGCCTACTACTGAGTAACAGGCAGACAAGGAAATTTAAAAGGATTCACCCTAACTGATCAGACAGTAAAAAGGGATGGTAGGAGATTTGTATTTTCAGACTTGCAAGATTGTTCTGTAGTCTTATAATGAAATAGTATCAGTTCCTTTTTTTATGTTTCCTGATCCACTTGGAAGGCTAACACACATTTATCTTCTTCCAATCCAGCTTTCCTTAATATATATTCAGCGTATAAGTTGAATAAATAAGGGGAGGGTTGTTGTCTCATTCCTTGGCCAATATGTATAGCCAGTCTACTTTACCAAGTTCCATCCATACTATGGTTTCCTGACCAGTGTATAGGATTCTTATCAGAAGAATGAGGTGTTCTGGATTCCCATTTTTCTAAGCACACTCCCCAGCTTGATGTGGTTTGACACAATCAAAAGTTTGTGCATAATGACTTCATTATTGTTATTCTTTTGAATTTCTCAGTCGTTAGGAATGCATCAGAAATAATGTGTTGTGTTCCCTGGCCTTATCTAAATGTTACCAGACAATGCTACCACACAAAATGATAAAGCACATATAATCAATAAACCATAAGGTAAAGGTTCCCCTCACACATATGTGCTCATTGTTCCTGACTCTGAGAAGTCGGGAGTCTGAGGGGGGGTGCTCATCTCCATTTTGAAGCTGAACAGCCAGTGCTATCCAAAGACGTCTCCGTGTTCATATGGCCAGTGTGACTAAATGCCGAAGGCACACATGGAATGCTGTTACCTTCCCACCAAAGGTGGTCCCTATTTTTCTACTTGCATTTTTACATGCTTTCGAACTG
>JANHGC010005528.1:6593-19450 GCA_027560395.1 Boaedon fuliginosus | reverse complement strand
GGAAGAGGAAACATCGAGAGTGCTGCTGGAGATCTGAGAAAGCTGAATCTGACTGAACACTATTAAGAGTCATTATTGGAACTTATTTAGTGGTGACAAAAGTGGCAAAGCGTTCTCACTTTACCACTCTTATTGTGTCTGCAGACTGTCACCCAGCTGCTCTGTTTAGGGTGACTCGCTCCCTCTTGAAACCTGGGGAGGCAGAGGAACCCTTGCAGGGTAGAGCTGAGGAGTTTGCCCAGTTTCTGTCAGACAAAATCGCTCACATTCGGTCAGACTTGGACTCTAGCTGGACATGATCTGTGGAGGTGAGTGGGGCAAGTCTTGGTACTAATATTTGGGATGTGTTTGTTCCTGTGGTCCCTGATGATGTGGACAAGGTTGTGGGTACAATGAGTGCCACCACCATCTGTGCCCTTCTGGCTCATTTTGGCAGGCCAGGAGGTGACACACAGTTGGCTCCAGGTGGTTATTAATGCCTCTTTAAATGAGGGGTGCTTCCCACCATCCTTGAAGGAGGCAGTGGTGAGACTCCTCCTCAAGAAGCTTTCCCTGGACTTGACTGTTTTTAACAACGTTTGTCTAGTCTCCAACCTTCCCTGTTTAGGGAAGGTTGTTGAGAAGGTGGTGGTACTTAACTCCTATGTACCTTGAAGGAAGCTGATTATCTGGATCCTCTACAGTCTGGTTTCAGGCCTGGGTACAGCACTGAGATTGCATTGGTCACACTAGCGGATGATCTCTGGCGGGCCCGGTACAGGGGAGCTTCCTCTCTCCTGGTGCTTCTTGACCTTTCAGTGGCTTCCGATACCATTGACCATGGTATCCTTCTGGGGTAGCTTGAGGGATTGGGAGTGGGAGGCACCATTTACAGTGGTACACTTCCTATCTCTCAGGCCGTACCCAGTCAGTGTTGGTAGGGGGGCAGAGATCTGACTCGAGACCCCTGCCTTGCAGGGTAACACAGGGTTCAGTTCTCTCCCCCCTTCTTTTTAATATATACATGAAACTGCTGGGTGAGTTCATCCAATGGCATGGGCTGGGATATCTTCAGTATGCTGATGCTACCCAGTTGTATATCTCTGCCCCTGGCTGAACTAGTGATGTCGTTGAGGTGATGTTCTGGTGACTGGAAGATGTGAGGATCTGAATGGGGACCAACAGGCTCAGGCCCAACCTTGACAAGACTAAGTGGCTGTGGATGTTGCCCCCATGTGGTCCAGTGGACTGTTCATCATTGATGCTGAGGGAAGAAAATTGCTGCCCTCAGAATGAGTTCACAATTTAGGGGTTTTCTTGGATCCACAGCTGCAATTGGACCATCATTTTGTGGCTGTGGCCAAGGGGACCTAGGCACGGATCCACCTGTTGTATGAATTGCACCCCTTCCTGGACCAGGAGGCTGTTCTTACAGTCACTCATGCCCTAGTCACCTCTCGATTAGATTACTATAATGCGCACTACATGGGATTGCCCTTGAAAAGCACTCGGAAGCTTCAGTTGGTCGAGAATGTAGCCACGCGAGTGATTTAGGGTGTACCTCAGTGCACCCATATAACACCTGTCCTCCATGAGCTGCACTGTCTCCCAATAGTCTTCTGGGTGCAATTTAGGGTGCTAGTGACAACTTTTAAAGCCCTTCATGGCTTAGGAGCGGGGTACCTTTGAGATCTCCTTCTACCACCTCATGCCTCGCAGCACCCAGTTAGATCCCACAGAGTCAGCCTGTTATGGCTCCCATCAGCTAAACAGTGTCGGCTGGTGGGTCCCCAATCTAAGGCTTATCTTTGGCAGTGATGGTCCTCTGGAACCAGCTACCCATGGAGATCTGGACCATTCCTAGTTTGTTGGCCTTCCACAGAGCCACTAAGACCTAGTTTTGTTGGCAGGCTTGGCACTGATGCCACGCTGGAAGAATGTTTTTTGTGTGGCGTGTGATTGCATTTTGTTATTTTATTATTATATTGTTTTAAATATGTTTTATCTTATTGTATTTTTAATTGTTGTAAGCCGCCTGGAGTTCCTCTTGATTGGGGAAGAGAGGCAGGGTATAAATTGAACCAACCAACCAACCAAACAAACAAACAAACAAATAAACAAACAAACAAATAAATAAATAGTACTGTTAAGAATCTTCCCCAAAACCAGTACTTTTCTTCTGGCCTCTTCTAGATAAGATATGGGAATATTTTTTCTTGTATTTTTAGAGAAAATGGTAAGGTAATGGTATTAAAAGTGAAGGAAAGTGTTAAACATGAAGATGAATTAGTTTCCCTCTTGTATTTTTGAATTCCAATTCAATTGCTTGCATGTGAAAAAACATCCGACAGGAGAAAAGAGAAAACGACAAGAAAATTATTTCTGGGACATTATATTGTTGCTTCTGGTAGCTCTTTAAATTTGAATGACAAGGCTTTAAAGTGTTGATATTCAGTAGATACAAGATATGGGAAATCTAGAACATCAAGATAACTAGGACAATTTACAAAAACCTTATATTCCCTAATAAATTGGAGGAAGTTTTCTAATTTCATGATAAAACAGCATGAGATTTTATTTTCTTTTCTTCCCCCATTGCATTTTTATTTTAAAGTCTTACTTACATGCAATGGACATCACTCCAGAAAAGGTAATTCAGAGCAACAATCTGAATAATGCATGTTATGACTAATTTCTATCATATCCACCCAGTCATTGGAAAACATATAAGTATTCAGTAATTAAATAACAACTACATTGTACATAGTACTGCAATAGAGTTCCAAACTCTATAATAGAGCCAGAAGTGAAAGAAGCCAAAGACTTTAGATCTTGGTTGGAGTTATTGTCACCAATAAGGGATGAATTTAATAACACCACAAGAGCCTGAGATCAATTAAAACAGCAATTAGAACATTAATCCAAGGATGAGAAATGAGGCAAAACAATATTTTAGTACATAATACTGGAATCTGAGGTTTAAACCCTGACCAAAAAAAAAAATGACAAGATTTAGATGCTATGTTTGTAGATGCTGCAATGTGTTCCATAAAGCAGCTTAGCTATCTAGCCTTGTTCTTGAACCTTCTTCCACTAAGCTCACTAAGCCTTGTGTTCCCTCTGTCGTCGTATAAATTGAATAAAATAAATAAATAAATAAATGAAAATGTATTTATATTTTTAGAGAGAAATTTATCACATATTATCCCTATGAGTAGCATCTACCTTCCAACAACCAATCAAAAAGCAATTCCAAACTGCTTTCTAAAGGGGAACTACCCAATTTTGTAGATTGTACCAGAAACCAAAATTTATTATCTGTGAATCCACAGATCTCCATGTGGATTATAATTTGATTCGTTCAATTAGATCCTATTTTTCATTAGACTGAAAAATAATTAAGAGTTTTCAAAGTTTTTTTAGGCGTAGGTTAAAAAAGTGATGCAGAGTATAATTAGCATACTGAGGCAATCCAATTTTCCAGATTTCATATGGTTTTCTCTACCATATAAAGGATATGAAAATGCAGTAAAGACCCAAGGAATCTCATAAAATAAAGAACTAAGGTTCTTCAGTCATCCTTCAGCAACATTTTCTGAGAAGACTCAACCCTCTAAGTCCAAAACCATCATCAAAGTATAATGTTCTATATCAATCAACCACTCACATGAAAACTACAGTCAATGCTCAAAGATAAAAAACAATAATTCCTTGATTTAATTAACTATTAGAAGGCTAGGGTTGGGGTGAATGTTATCAGTGCTATGCAATTTTATGTAATTTGTACTTACATAAATTTATGTAATTGTTTCATTTGCATAACTGATCTGAAAGGCATCATTTGTGGTAAAAACCCTATTAAAAATCTGTTTTTGATTTGAAAACCGGTTTGAAATCTGCAAAACCTAGATCCATTCAACTGAGTCTTTACTATGGGTCTCTTTTCAATTTAGATCATCCACCAATGCTGATCAAGGCTGCTTCTAATCACAGACTAGGTCTGAAACCACAATGGCGAAGGCTGTGACCAGCTGACCTGTGTCTCCAGACAGTCTGGATTTTGTATGCTAACTGTTGATGACTATTTCAATGTCTCTCGTAATGGTTCTGTATCTTGAAAATAGACCATTCCATTGTAGGTGTATCTTCTGTTAAGCATTGCCCACTACTTACACTGATAGTTTTAGATAGTCCAAATTGGGGGTGGGGTGGGTGGGTGGGGAGGAGTGTGTTTGAATTTGCAGACTGTCTTACATTTCCAGTCCTTCTAGAAACAAAGTAGGTCAAGAAACCTCTCCAGATTGATATTTTCTCTTAATAGACTTTTGGTTAGTCACATGCTGTTATACCATTTCCACTTGTACTCTGTGTTCTTCTTAATCATAAATGTATGTTTCCCATCACCACAAAAGACTTCACATGGCTCAAAGGAAATCTTTCTTCAAAGGGTTTAAAATGTCAAAGAGAAGCCCACCCGAATCTGAGTAGTAACCATAGCTTGGGGGAATTCTTTCCTTAACTCATCCATAGTAGGAGAATACTAGCCAATTGAAGTGGCTTCTCTCACACCACATCTGAATTGGCTTTTGGACTCTCCCCCCCTCCAGATAGAATATCTGTGTTCTTAAAAGATATTTGTGAATATCATTCAAATCTGTATTTCACTGCAAGCAGAGAAACAACTTTACACTGGCTCAAGGAAGGTGGAAAAACCAGGGTGAATAAATCTTTCTTTTGTACGCTGTTACAAGAGGGCTAGACCATTATTGACTTCTGTTTACCAGATCTAGGGAAAAAGGCCTTCTAAACTAGAGCAAGAAACAGGAGTTTTTCTGCTTTTTATAACATGTCCATAGAATTTATTCTTTTTCCTGGAAATCATAGGAATTAGTTCTTTGCAGTCTTTTAGGAAAGAAGCTAAAGCTTAAATAACATTTAACTGAAAATTATTATAGATGCCATAAATGAATAAAAAAAATGAAAGTTTTTTTTAAAAAAAGTGTTTTAGATGCCTACTTACTTAAAGCTAGCCATGTTCTTTTTAAGGCTTCTTTACGAGGCTTAAAATAGATGCATTTGCTTTAACGTGTTCGGCTAATTAAAATGACTCTTACAGCAGTGTCTTCTGTTTTTTTTTACATTTAAGCTGCCGATTAAGCAGGTAGAGAACTTTTTAAACCTTCTATCCTACCTTAGAGGTTTTAAAATTAAAGTGGACCTGAATTAGACACCCTTTTAAGAAAGAGGAAATCTTCAAAAAGTGAAAATGCTTGGTCACTTCCTAGGAAAAATCATTTGTCTTCTTAGTCCAGGGGTGTGAAACTCACGGCTCAAGGGCTGAATGCGTCATGCACTGGCCACTCCCAATCCCATTTTACAAAGGGGGAAAAGTCACAATGCGTCACATGACAACAATGTGACATTGTGAGTTTATCATGGCCTAATATCAGATTTTCCATTACCAGTTATCAAATGCTTTAAACGAAAACAGTGCATGGAACTTGTATTTTCTAGGTGCAATGGGTGTGCTTTACTATTATGCTTTGATCATACCTTTTTGTTGGCTTCCTCCAGGCTCAGGAAGATTGGTGCTAAGGTGCAGACTGTGTGTTCCCTCAGATGCTTCACCCTGCATTCCAGCGAAGCTTCCTCAATGCAGCTATCTTGTTGAAACACAGACTGAAATGTCTGCAAAGAATATGCTCTTGCTCTTTGATCTTGATTTCTTTGAGCTCAAGGTTTTGGTGGCAAAACATGTCTATGGCAAACTAGCCTCTTTTTGAGTGGCAGCTGCTTTGCCTGTTAACAAGGAACATTGTTTTAACGATGAATCTGAGTATGAGCAGATTTCTTAATTCTTAAGGGTATTTGGATGCTAAACAGGAGGGTAGATCCAGACTATTAAGAAGAAATTTTAAAAGACTTGTTAGACCATGTCAAACTCAATTTCATTGAGGGCCGCATCAGGATTGTGTTTGACCTTGGGGTGTGCATGGCCAGCTCAACATCACTCATGTTGGGGGCACCTGCAGTGGCCCGAGTGTATCTGTCAGTGAAAATAGGCTCCATTTTTGGCTGTGATGGCCTCCTGTGACACTCTGCCAGTGAAAACGGAGCTTGGAAGCCAGGGGTCTGTTTTCGCTGGCAGAGGAACTGAGGGATTGTTCTTTGCTGTTTCCAGGGCAGCCTCACAGGCCAGATCTAAACAACCCACAGGCTGGATCTAGACCCCCGGCCCTTGAGTTTGATACCCCTACTCTAAGCAAATCATCATAAAATTAATTTTGGGTGGGAGGTGAGGGTGAGGAGGGTATATTTCTTACCCAAGATGTTTCAGGGCAGATTAATCCACAAATGTTAGAAATGAAAGCCTAACCCCAAGAAAAAAAGGCACAGGTGATTTATCACCCGGTAAATGCAACTGTTCTCGAGAAGTCTTGAACAAAGAACCTGGAGCTATCTTATTGGGTGTTATTGACTAAAGCCACTGACGTTCTTTGTTTAGACATTGATTGATTAAAGATCTGAGACATATTTTTCACCAGGTTGTGCTGACATAGAGATCCTATGGTTTAAACCTTATTGGCGTTATTTCTTGGAATCATGCACCAACATGACTCAGAATTGGCACAAAAAACATGGCACAAGGTAGCATGCCAACATAATATTTTACTTAAAGTTAATTGATATAAATGTAAAGCACAATTGTTATTTTTACTCTGAGGACTGTATAGAAAGCTTCCCGCTGTCGGGTTGTAAGCGTAAACCAAATTGAGAAGAGACATGGATAATTCCATTTTTGAATTTACTAATATATGGGATGCCAGATATTGATTTGTTACTTGTGGATGAATTATTTATACCTTGGCATTTAGGAAGGGAAGGTACCAAATAAGAACTATATCTTATTTTTGTTGTTGTTATATGTAGCTTGAAAAAATATATTATGTTTTTGTTTATATGCTCAGAATATGCTCATTATGAGTCTTTGTTCTTTGTGTGGTCTACACAAGTTCATTATCTATATTCTTAACATCATATCAACCAGTTTGCTCATATTGGAAAAAAATACTTTCCAATATAATCTCAAGTGCCATTGGCAGACAACACTACAGCTCTGACACTCTGCAAAAAACCTCAATGGCTTCTGAGTCTTACTGGAATTTTCTTAAACGTCACAGTGATGGACAATGGACAATATTTGGTCAAACAAAGCTGTGCAAGCTCAACTGACTAAATCATCAAAGCAGGTAAGATGAGGCAATTAAAAGTACACCATAAATTCTTTATAAATATATCTATTTAATATGGAAAGAAGGATGGGAAATTGGGCACTCCAAGAAATATAGAATAGTGGAAGAAAGGTGCAGAGCTAGTAGACTACGTCTAGTTTTAGAGATTTTATGCTGTGAATTTTTGTGGGGTTTTATGTTGTAGATTTCAATGCTGTAAGCTGTATAGAGTCACGATGTGGAGTTGGGTGGCCATATAAATTTGTTTAATAAAAATAAATAGAGATGAAGCTTTACATAGACCTGAATTCCTAAGATGGTACTATTATCACCGGGGTCCCTGATATCTGAAGATACCTGGCTGTCTTTATTGCTATTCATATCTTTTATATTCATGTTAGCATCTTTAAGAGACTTCAGTCAGTTGTGTATTTCTTGTATTCAGTCATCCTACTTGCAACTTCAAGGCAAAATAGGTATTGTGAGTGAGAAATCCAAGGACATGTCCAGAATTGACCACTAAGTCAATTTCCTTTCAGCAGGACGTTGTTACACAATAACCATAGGTGTAAATAAAATGGAACACAACCCTCCCTAGTTCTAAAAGGTTGTTCAGAGGCTATACTGTTCCTAAAATGGCGACTGTCTATGCCTCACTGGCTACTTTTGGGAACATGATATTCATGCTTATCTAGAAAACTTGCTCAACAAGCTGGGCTCAGCTAATCCTCGGTGAAATCAAACTGTACTGCCATCAGCTCCTTTGAAGCAAATGTTAAATTTGAATTAATGTACGGCAGAAAGGACAGCATGTGAACATAATCTGTCAGCCGGAGCTGAAAGGAGCAGCCTAATTGGAGCCTAGGTGTTGTCAATGTGTGATAATTTATCAAGATGGCATCATCTTGTTCTCATGAAAGATTGTTAACGTAGGTTTAGAAAAGGAAATATTTTTGAAAATCAAACTGTTTACTGGATTCAAAATTTCACAAAACCATTTGTCGGAAGAAGTTGCATTATAGAAATAGTTACACTGGTTTTTTTTTTAAACTAGTCAGTCACACTAAATGCAATCTTCTTAGAAAATATAACTTAAAAAAGCTTTGCTATTCTGTGAAATTAGTTTCAGATCTTGATTTGCATAGATGAGAGCGAAGATGAACCCTTACTCTGCCGTGAACTTTACTGAGGATTAAAAGTTCAGACACTTTTTGATTATTTCAGTTTCCTTCAAGAAAATGAACTACAATCATAGCAATGTAGAATTAAAAGGGACATATTATGTCTAATGTCTTGTCTTGTATAGGAATCTAAAGCATCTAGGATACATACTGTAACCACCTAGCTTCTGTTCGAACATCACCAATAATGGGAACCCATAATGCTCTGAGTGTTTGGTTCCAATGTTGGTTCTTCTGAGTCAGTTCATTTATCTGAGAGCAGATTCTCATACTGATAATGGGACCAGTAAGTAATATATAACCAAAAACCAGGTAGGGGCTGGCCTGTCTTCTCAGAAATGAAAAGGGCTCTCCCCTCTCCATGGAAAGTGCAAGAGAAAGAAAACTAGAAGCAAATAGTTTAAAACAATAAAGAAGGCACACTCGAGAGCACATTTGTTTGTTGAAATTCTTGTTCTATCTATTTTTTTTTCTTAATAATTCTTACGAACAAAAGTTCATCTTCTTTGGTGGTTTGTTGTCAGTTCTGAGTGCCACTAGCAAGTTCTGATAGCTTTGAGTACCCAGATTCATGTTAATTGTCAGCTCCTCCTCAAAGCTGGGGGAGGGAAAAGGTTAGTGCCACACACAAAATGACACACCCCAAGCATGAAAAGTGGCATTTTGACGGAGTACAAACAGAATAAGTCCTGAGTGCTGAGATGCTCTGCAGTTTAAAAGTTTGTGATTGTGAGGGGTTGTTGGGGAGGTGGAGATATTATGAACTGAGTCATTAAGTGTCTCCATTTCTCCACCCCAGAAGATTGATGCTGTTTGGACAAGTTTTTCTACTAGGACAATCTACAGTAATTTGCCATCGCACAAAGACAATATCCCAAGGGTGTCATCTCTATTATGGGTGATGTTTGTCTTGTCTGATTTGTTTTTTAAGATATTTGAATACTTTTAGTAGTTGCTTTTACGTTTTATTCTTTTACTAGAAAGCTCTGTCATTTTTATCTTGCTGGTAATTGTTTCAGAATATTTTAAAAACACAGAAAACCGATGGCAAAAAAGGAGCCAGTAGTCCATCAAGTCTGCCCTCTGAATTATTCACTTATTTGTTTCTGTTTTCTTTTTAATTTATTTATTATTTTTAATTTTTAATTTGTCATTAATTTTTATTTCATTATTATTTTTATGTATTAAAAAAAAAATGCCGGATGATTTGTCGGATGAAAATTTATCCATGTTTAAACTCAGTTACCAATGATTGACAACTCTCTTCACTGAAACTTGATTCCAGGTTTCCATTACTTTTTTTGTAAAGTAATACTTTCTAACATTACTTTTGAACTTCCTTCCTGTCAGGTTGAGATTATACCTCATGTTTATTTTTTATTTTTGTAAATTAATTTGAGGCTGGTCATAGAGAAAGGAGGAAGAGCATCCTGGACAAAACAAAGATTGTGCAAAACTAAGAAATAAATATATACATATAAGTAAAAGCATTGTCTCAAAAATATTTTTACCTGTTTTAATTATGCTGGAAAAACAATTTTGTAGTAATAATCTCTGGAAAAGTTAGTAAAAATATTAAAAAGGAGGTTTTCTTTCTGAATCTCCACATAAAACACATCTAATCAAAAATAAAATTTTCAATACAAAAGAATTGTCCGTGTACAGATGTGTGTGTATATATTTTAATCTACTGCCTCTTCAGAGAGGGAACCAACTGAAAAGCTATGTTATACAGGGACAGAGAAAGAATAAGTAATTTGAAGCCTTTCATCTCCTTTAAATTGTAATTCCCCAAACCCCTAATATTGGCCATACTAGTGCAGGTCAATGAGTGTTGAAGTTGAAAACTTGGGAGCTCTCTATTTCTGAGAATTATATTATCTCGGGATTTCATTCAGAGTTTCTGATTAGTGATGAAGCTTATTGATAGAAAAAAATCTTAACCTTTTCAGTTTGCAATGCTGTTACAAGGATAGATGGGCCAAGAACTAACCATGTTTGATTTCCCCATCACCCTATTTAATCTGCTCTAAGTTCCCCGTTTGGTTTGATGACCTTTGGCCATAGTTATGTCTATTGTCTCAAACAAATTTTACGAACTGAGATGGATAGAAAATACTTTGGCTGATTGTACCTCAACAAACGTTTTTCAGGTACAACAAAGTTTCTATCACACATTGGGAACATAAGTATGCTTCTTTGGATGTAATTTCCCATTAAATCAATGGCTGTCCTGGAGGGAGTAAGACACTCTAACCGTCACGATCTTAGAAACATAAAATCTAGGACTGAGCCACAGAAGTGCTTCTAATTATGCTTCTCCTGAATAAAATCCTGCAAGAAGATATATATGCAAACAAAGTGAGGAATTTCATCTTTAACTCATTAATTTTCTATGAAGAAACCACATGGTTATACATTAAAAACAGAGCTTTATCATTCAGTACAGACTGTCTTCTCATTTACTTATTTTCTGAATAAAAACAGACAGCATTTTGTATTTGTTCTGATTTTAATAATGTAATAAAGCTGGACTAAAAAAAATAAAAAGAACTTGAAATCAATAGGAAAATGCATAGAATAAAACCAGGCTCCAGCAGATTATGTCTATGGGTGTATATATACTCTATACGCGTATGAGATTTTTCAATTGATCTCATGCGAATCTCGTTAAGTCTGCAGATGGGCAAATACTTTTTATTCTTTTTGTGTTAATATTTTCTTCTATATTTCTTTTAATGTTCTTCCCCAAGAATGTTAAAATAACTCCCCCACTCCAAAAAATAGTCAATGGGTGGATTTGTGTAGGGTTCTGCAGTGCTTACTTTGTTTGCAAAGTAGTTGGTAACTATGGGGGCTTTGCTCCTTAAAGTTACTGATCTGGTTTTACTCACAGTTGAATGGATGAACTGACATTCAGAAGGGTGAGTAAATAAAAGACGTTTCCATGTTGTGCTGGATTAGCGTAGTCTTGTTCACATGTGTGAGTGTTCACTTGATCTGCAGTAAAGAAATAAAATCAATAACCCATCTATGTGTGAACATGTTCAAATGGAAGATTGACATTTTAGGTTGGATAGCATAGGTAAGCTATACCTACTGGAATTTTTGTTTTCATCCACACCTTTTCTCTTTTTAAGTAAGAATAACTTGTGCAATCCGCTTTCTATTACAACAAATTTTCCTTGCTCCCAGTTGTTCAAGATGTTAGATATAGATGGCTGTAACTAGAATGATTAACAGGTTACAGAGAAAACACAACCCTCAGCAACTCTTATGTGTTTCAGTGGTACATATCTCCCTGTAGATCATTAATTGGATTCAGCATTTCAGGATTGTATTATCAAATTGTAGGACCTAGACTGACTACTGGTGATTACAGTCTAACGCTAGCATTTTGCAGACGTTGTAGACTGAGGTGTTCCCATTATATATGGAAAATGAACTAGACTAATTGCATTAAGAGCTGAGAATGTGGAAAATTTATTAGTAATATATATAGCTGCAAAGAACAGATTTAAACTGGGAGTAGTAGGTTGTTTTTTGTTTTATTTTACTGATGCGGTTTCTAAAATCAAAGTCCACAATGTTGTGTTTGTACACAATAATGATTTTTTTTTTAAATAGAAGAAGTGTTTTATGGATCTCCTTTAGCAAAGCTTAATTTGACGATAACGAAGTTCATGGCCGTAAAAACAGGCCATCAAGAGAGACTGAGACAAAATAAATAAACACATATGATTGAAGAGGTGATATCTAGTAAAAAAATAGTAATGAATAATGTTCTTGTCAGATTAATAACTGCTAACAAGTAGATAAGGTATCTATTCTTTCATTGTTATATAATTAACTGCTTGATGTTTTCTTGAGACTCGGTGCAGAAATAGTAGAATGCATGTGGGTGGTAAAACCTCTATGTCTGTTCGAAGCTAAATGTTGACTCACATTGTACGGCTCCTTCTGTACATGAATGTTAATCGTTCCTTGCATAGATTATCCAGCATGACCTGAGCTGCATAATCACAGATGCAGCCACCAGTCAATTCCTTGATGGCAACAGATGAAAGCAATGATGCTGAAATAGTCTGTATCTGTGAATGCCAAATTCACATGTTAGATTACAGCATGCAGGGCCTAAGGGTTCTTATGACTGCAAAGCAAGACATCTCATGTGAACCAGCCTTAAGGAATTTTACAGGGAGAAGACGTAAAAATAGAGATGATCCATAGCTGACTGTTGGAATGTATACTTTCTATGTTTTATGACAAGACAGTAGCTAAAGAAAGCCAAAGTGGGTAGTTAGCTGTGTCTCCACATGTCTGATGCTTCTGCCTTCAGAATCACCAGCTCTCCATTCCAATTGTGACTCTAGTCTTGGTGGTCTTATTTTATTTTATTTATTTGATTTATATCCCGCCTCTCTTCCCCCAATGGGGAACTCGAGGCGGCGTACAACATATAAAA
>JANHGC010005527.1:16987-28341 GCA_027560395.1 Boaedon fuliginosus | reverse complement strand
CTCCTGATTTCACCTTCCTTTCTTCCCCTCCTGATTTCACCTTCTTCCTTCCTTCCCCCTCCTCTGATTTTACCATCCTTCCTTCATTTTACCTGTGTTTATCTGTGTATGTGTGTATCTCTCATGTGTGTGTGTTCTCTCGCTGTGTCTTTGTATGTGTTTCTCTCACTGAAAGCCAAGGCTGAGCCAAGCCCGAGCTTGCTACTTTCTTATCATTGGAAATCCGTCTTGGAGAGGGACAAGCAGGAGCAACAGCAGAGGCTCCCTCTCCTCCTCCCCTCCACTCCTTCTCCTCTCGTGACCGGAGACCTTCCTCAAGCGAACGGGGCTTGGCTAAAGCGCAGCAAAGGTCTCTCCACCCACGCACGCCCTCCTGGCCGCCCACAGCCTCAGTCAAAAGGAGAAGGGATGGGGGAGGAGGAGGAGGGGTAAGAAAATAGCGAACAGCAACCCAAGGAAAGCTCTCCGGCTTGGCCCAGCCTTGCTGTCAGAGACACAGAGACACAGAGAGAGAGGAAAGAGCATGCACGCCACGGACCACCAAAATCTTCTCGCGGACCACCAGTGGTCCGCAGACCACTGGTTGGGGACCAATGGAATAGAGGAATGGAATGGAATGGAATGGAATAACAGAGTTGGAAGGGACCTTGGAGGTCTTCTAGACCAACCCCCTGCTCAAGCAGGTATGAGGCTAGGAAAGATGCAGAGGAACCTCCCAGCAGGATATGCAGTTTGGATTCTGACATCAGACAGGCATACAGGTAGGCCTTGACTTAAAAACCATTCTCACTCCTTCTCTACACAGGCAATCCTCGACGTACGATCACAATTGAGCTTAGAAAGGTCTGGCTGAGCAACGGTTAAGTGCACTTTGCCCCCTTTTACAACTCTTCTCGCCAGGGTTGTAAAGTGAGTCCCCGCCGCTTGTTCAGTCAGTAAAAACGGTTGTTAGGGGAATCTGGCTCTGCCCCTCCCTTGACTTTGCTTGCCAGAAAGTTGCCAAAGGGGATCCCGGAACGTTGCAACAGTCATAAAGTACATGCCAGTTGCCAAGCATCTGAATGCTGATCACGCGACCGTGGAGATGCTGCGATGGTCGTTGCAACAGTCATAAAGTACATGCCAGTTGCCAAGCATCTGAATGCTGATCACGCGACCATGGAGATGCGGCGATGGTCGTTAAGTGTGAAAAAAACAGTCCTAAGTCACTTTTTTTCCCCCCAGTGCCGTTGTGACTTCCAATGGTCACTCAACGAATGGTTTTGTAAGTCAAGGACTACCTTGACCCGGGGAAGAGAGGCGGGGTATAAATTTAACTAATTAATAAATACCTATATTCGTTACATTGATGCACAAACATCATGACCAAACATTGCAAGCTAAACATGCTTCTGTGATGGAATTTACTCTACAACTAGATGTGAAGTTAGTGTCTTAGGAGAGCAGAATATTCACAATACAGGAAGTCCTCGATTTACGACCACAACTGAGCCCAACATTTATGTTTATTTATTTATTTATTACATTTTTAAGCCGCCCAATTCCCGAAGGACTCTGGGCGGCTTACAACATGGATAGCAGTAGCACTCAGATGTTATATACCGCTTATCAGAGCTTTATAACACTCCCCAAGCAGTTACAGAGTCAGCCTATTGCCCTCAACAATCTGGGTCCTCATTTCACCAACCTTGGTTCGGTATCTATCCATGGTTGAAAGATCTACATTGTGACAGTAAGTTTGCTAGTCTGTAAACTAATTAAAATGTGGGCAATTGCATAATGCTAGTTTAGTACCAACAATTATCTAACCACTCATTGTTATTGAAATAAAAGAAATGAATCCCAGAAAATTATTGCTGAAAAAAGCGAAGATGAAAGACACTACGCACTGGAGACAACTTCCTTGTGTGCCCAATCACAGTTGTCCAATGAAGTATTCTACTCTACTCTACTCTATTCATGTGTATCAAAATATGATGATGTTACTTAGTTTGCATAATGAAACATCTGCAAGAAAACAACCAAGCTCAGAGAGTGCCAAGTACCCCTCATATAAATAATTATTGCAAATAATGAAGTAAAAAAGCCAAAGGAATGGTAAAAAGTAAAAGAGGTAGAGAAAATGCAAATTATTTCAACAGAAATAAGAATGGTTTAGAAGTGGTGAAACAAGGATCTTGTATCAGAATAAATGGAATTAAGTGATAGAATGATTTGGGTTGAAGCTGAAGTGTAGGAATGCTCCAAGGAGTGTTTTAGAGGTTTGCACGGGAATACTGGTGATATATCAAAGAGCAGCTCTGAAATGAGTAGTATAAATGTTAGTGTAGAAAAAATAGGATGGAATCATAATTCTTGTGAGATGTTGAAAAATGATCAAGCGATTGGTACAGATGGTATAACTGGAGAACTGCTAAAATATGAAAGTGGTTTGCTTAGGGAGGGGTTGTGCAGCGTGTTAATGATCTGTGTAAAGATTGCATCTGTGCCAGATGATTGGAAGAATGATGTGATGTTCCCTGTACAGAGAACAAAAGCGAAGGCACAAAGTACAGAAGAAAATTCGCCTGCTAAGTATATCTCTGAAGTTATTTTGCAGAATTCTCATTAAAAGGATACAAGAAACATCAATGAACAGAAGTTTGGAAGGGCAGATTGGCTTGAATGGTAGAATAATGCTCATAAATATGGAATTTAAATTGGATAAATGAAATAAGAATATTGTATGATAGATGTTAAGTATGCATGTAAGAGAATTGTTAAGATTTCATTTGACCAACACACAATTCTACTGAAGTGCATATAGATTTATTATCATACCAGAGGAAAAGAGAAGTCTAAAGTAAGTGGGGATGTAAGTACTTTCCATAGACTTATGCAATTATTGCAATTATTGCAATTTTTCCACTGGAGAAGGAACCCGCTAATTTCTAGAGCAGCGCCTTCCCATGGACGAAGCCCTTGACGTGCAATTACTGCCACTCCCTCGCCCCTGCCCTGGGGTCGCGACTTGTGCATCACTTGAAACCCGGGGGGCACATTTCTACGAGGGGATAGAGGAATGACCCCTATCCTCTGCCAGAAATCATCAACCAACATGACCAATGCTGTCTCAGTGCTGTGCCCAGGCCTGAAACCGGACTGAAAGGGATCCAGATAATCTGCTTTTTCCATGGATTCATAGAGCTATAGTGCCAGCACCTTTTCAACAACCTCCTCTAAAAAGGAAAGGTTGGAAACTGGACAAAAGTTCTTTAATTCAGCTGGGTCCAAGGCAGGCTTCTTTAGGACGGGTCTCACCACTGCCTCCTTTAAGGTGGGTGGGAAGAACCCCTCTCTCAAGGAGGCATTTATAATTGCCTGGAACCAGCCTCGTGTCCCCTCTCAACTGGTGGAAACCAGCCAGGAGGGGCACGGGTCCAATGAATAGGTGGAGGTGCTCATAGCTCCCATGGCCTTGTCCACTTCCTCAGGGCCAATCCGATGCTGTTTGAACAGAATGTATTGTCCAAAATAATGGTATAAACAAAATACAAGGATTGAATGAAAAGTAGTATCACCTAAGTTAACACAACTGACCCGCTAGAAACTCTGATGCATTTTCAGCATTTGTTTCTTCATTTTAGTTGGCAGGAAGTTGTTATAAGAAAAAGTTCTGTTACTCTTAGTAGTGAAATGAAAGCCTTTTCAGTTGCAATGCACTGTGTATCAATTTTTGACTTCCAAAGGAGTCCCTCCAGTTGAAATTCATTACTGAATGCAGATTGCTTATGGCAATGACTGCTGATGTGAGTACTGTGCATCACTGGACCCCAAAAAATATGTTAGAAATATTTAGAAGATTGGCGGTCTAGGAGATGCTCCCTTATCCCACAAAACAGATGCAGAGCAGATGTTTCCAAAACAAAAGTATTTATTGATTACAGTCTTGATTAAGTCCAGGTAATTGGCTAGATGCTAGCCCACATGGTGTAATGGAGGGCATGCAAGCCTGCATGACCTCCTACCCACAGAGCATAGTTCAAAAAGCAGGGTTTCCTGGTGTGCAGGGGCTTTTATATGTGGTTGAAGCCCCTCCTCATCCTTGTAGGTGTGGAGATTACTTTATCTCCGTCTAGTGGTCTTGTATCAGTACTACCATGGACAGCAAAATCCCAACAAAATATGAAGATGGTGATCTGAAAACTGATGTTTGTGATTAAGAACAGAGTACACAACTGGTAACAACGCTACTAAGTTTTACAAGGAAAACATTGATGAATTGATTAAGGACAATTAGAGGATCACTCAAAAGTAAATTGCTGTCATTCCATATAAACCAATAGTCACATTATTGATGATCTTCAATACTGAAAGTTTGCGCGAGATAGGTTTCCTCCACGTTGACGCCACTTCAGAAATGGAAATTGACCAGCAATTGTGGTCATGCTGTGAAAATGAAGGTGAAGAATTTCTTCAAAGCATCGTAACTGTCAGCAAAACACAGCTTTATCATTATGATTCTGAAACAGTCTACTGAAAGCTTTACCTGTTGGGAGAGAAAAAAATCTAAACCCCTGGCTTCAGCAGGAAAACTCACAACTGCAATTTTTGAGATACAAATTGTATTATTCGAATGGATTTTCTTGAACCTTGCATCAAATATCAACTTAAACTGCTACGCTGCTACATACCTCAGGCTTCTTCAGCATCTAATTGATGCAAATAGACTGAAAGAGCGACCAGGACTTGGTTGAAAGATGATAAAGTGAAGTACAAGTAGAAGCGTGCAGCAAATGACTGTGATCATCTGAAGAATACAAGTAAAAAAGGAGCTCATGTCAAGGATTATTTTTCTGTTTCATTTATTAAAATATTCCTGTTTAATGTTAGGCAGGTGGAGACATTAATTTTCATACTATTCTTGTACATCATAAATTTTAAAAAAAGAAAGAAAGCAAATAATGGAGTGTTTGCCATGTGCAATAACGCTCTTGAAGTTAAACCAACAAATAACACAATACTACTTTTGGTAGAATTGCATATTTAAATGTTCAAAGATCTTTGCCCCCCAAAATATCAGAAAATAAATTGAAATGCCTGCATCCTCTTAGCATGAACAGAACTCTGGGTTGAAACTCTTGTTTCACAAATTGCATTTAGTTATTTATATGGAAAAAAAGTTTTCATTTCAAGAAAGGAATTTTGGAACATAAATTTATTTATTTATTACATTTTTGTGCCTGCCAACTCCCGAAGGACTCTGGCCAGCTTACAACATGGATAGCAATAGCACTCCGATTTTGTTACACCTCTTGTAACATTAACTGAAACTTGTGAAACAAGTAGGTTTATTATCTACTATGCTTTTACATTTCTAGTTTCACTAGCACCCATAGAATCAGATAATGCACTATCGTGGCTTAGACTTTTTACACTAGTGAAATTTAGGACACAATTCATATTGTGTGCATGGTTTTTTTTCCCTTCCTTTTTCACAAATTGTTCCTGCAATTTGTTTGTGCTGATAGTGGTGCTTACAGACCTTTGCCTGAGCAGTTTTTAGAGTGGGTTACAGTATATTGACAGCTATGCTACTGATAGTGGGGATGAGATTTTATCATTAAAACAGATGCAAGGTAAATGCCTTTCATTCAGATTTTTATTGTTGTGTACAACTTTTGAATCTTTCATGAAATGAAAAGTGAGTAAGGCATTTTCAAATATAAAAAATAATGGCTCAGTGACTTTGTGAACATTCACGTACTTTTCTTGGTAGTAATATGGAAACGTTTCCCATCACCTTCACTCTTTTTCTTCCTCTTTTCTTTTCTTTTTCCTTCCACTGACCAATCTGTCCTGTAAATCTGGTCTTTCTTCAAAATCTTCCATTAAAGTACTAACTAGTCTTGCTGAGACAAATAAGTGAGGTGGGACCTCCAGAAGCCATTTTAAAATGACTGCAGTGACAAACACCCCCAGCTTCGCTGGCAACACTAAACGTACAGAAAGGTCTAATTCCTCTCCTTCATTTCTTCCTCTCACTTCTCCCATACTTTTTTTTCCTTGTCCATGAAAAATGACTTCTTTCCATCTGTTGGCAGGGTTTGGCACAGCAGGTTGCTAAAGGTGTGATTATCTTGACAGCTACTGTGAGTTTTACAGTTCTCTACACTGACAATAATTTGTTTCCTTCCTCTTTGTAGAGAGGAAACAAAATGCACATTGGACGCATTTATGAACAGGCAAATTATTTGAAAAATAATAGCAAGATAGGAAAAGGGAAGAGAATTAGCTTCACATTTAGGAGAAAAAACATCAGTAATGTACCCTCAAAATGTAGTATGCATTCACTTTCCAGCAAATGCCACTTTAGGCTATGAAATTGTCCCAAGTTGCTATTTCTTTTCCAATTGTCCTTCACGTTTGCTGACATTATTTAAAGCGATGTTTCATTGGCAACTAAAATGCGTCGACTTCAGTTCCCAGAATTCTCCAGCTCATAACTAGCTGGGGAATTCTGGGAACTGAAATTGACACATTTTAGTCTATAAATATCTTTAAGTTTCCAAGGATTCTATTATTGATAGCGTGCTGTCAAATATATAATACATCTGGGGGGGGGGGGAACGCACCCACATTTACAGTATCTACCCTCAAATACCAATGGTCCCACTGTTTAATTTCTATTTGAGGAAACTGGACGGTCTGGTTGAATCAGTATAACTAAAACAGCAAGACCCAATTGATTTCTCATTGATTTCTCTTACTTTCTCTGGATTCTAGCTCATTATGAATGAGAAAACCTTAAGGAAGTAGCAGCATTTATTTTTTATTAGCCCCATATAGCAGTCTAGAGTAATGTTTAAGAGGTTGGACTTGAACAATGGAAATCTAGATTCAAATCCCCACTTGACCATGAACTCACTGGGAGCTATGGTTCACTATATCTTACATGGTTATTGTGGAGAAAAAGGAAATATTCTAATGCCTCGGTGGCACAGTGGTTAAATGCAGCACTGCAGCTATCTCTGCTGACTTGTTCAGCAGGTTGTCATATCGAATCTCACCAGGTCAAGGTTGACTCAGCCTTCCATCCTTCTAAAGGTCGGTAGAATGAGGACCCAGATTGTTTGGGGGAAACATGCTGACTTTGTAACTGCTTGGGGAGTGTTATAAAGCTCTGATAAGCAGGATATAAAAATCTGAGTGTTATTGCTATCTATGTTATAAGCCACGCAGAGTCCTTCATGAGCTGGACAGCACAAAAGTATAATAAATAAATGAATAAAATAAATAAATATAAGCCATTTTGTGCTCTCAAGATAAAAGGTAGAATATATGTACAAACTAAGACCTTAATTAATAGTTCTGCTTTCTTGTAAATTGAAACAGAAATTTTTCATTGAACCTTAGACCAGTGTCATGAAGGGCCCAAGATGATTAATTTCTGTTAGTACTGAAGCTTGTTTTTCAGTCATTCTAGGAATCAAGGATGGTTGCACATCATTCTTCACATGTTCAACTTCTCTGCCTGTGTACCAGGAGAAACTAACAGGAATACTGAGGAATACTGAATACTGAGGTTCAATAATTTTGAGGGGAGTATCTCTACTATAACAGATGAAGAACTACTGAAATATAGTGTCCACATTCCAGGCAAACTTCCCATTTTCACTCAATACTCAGAAACAAAGTCCATCCAAGCAGAAGTTTATTAGAAAACCATCCTGGCACAAACTGGAGAAACCCAAAACTAACCTTTCAGGTTTCACTTTCCCACAACCCAAATTCATGATCCTCCCCCTATCCACACAAGTTCATCACGTGGTCCAACCCACTTTCACTCCTTTGGCACCATTTCTTCTTCTCCTTCCTTGCAGGTGCATACTAAAGATGACCTTGACATTTCCAAGTATCTTGTTATGTCTTTCTCTCCTACTCACTAGCAATCCCGCCTTCCGATTTCCTAGGCTCTAATGTGGCAGGCCAGAAGGGATGATTCCAAACACCCCCAAATATGGCTTCTAGCTCTGACATATGGATATATCAATGCCTTCCTCCGCTGAATATTGATATAAAACTGTTATTAAGTGGATTATGAATTCAAACCTTTCTTATTATCTTGCAGAATAGCCAGTTTGAATACTTGGAGCAGTATTCTTACTAACAGCCAAAGTCTCTCTCTGAAAATATTCTTTTTTTTTTTAAATAAGTTTTATTATTTTCCACAATTTAAAAAAAAACATTAAAACAACATATTTTGCATCCAATCTGGTGTTTCAGGGGTTGTATACATTCTCAATATTCTATTTCTAACATTAATATTTAAAACCATTTTAAAATAAAAAATAAAGAAGGGGAGAAAACACAAATATCTGTAGATATACAATTCATCACCCCTCTCCTTTCCATCTTTCTAAATATTTAATTTCCCCTTATTTCATACTTTAATATCTATTAAACTTATGTTAATTGTTACATTAATTCCCTTTATTCCCCCGATAAACTTTCATTTACAATTGTTAACTATTTTAATTAATATCCCATTTCTAATTAGACTTCATACTTAATATATTTTTGTAACCTAACAATTAATAAACAGATATGTTTTATTTTAAAAGTAAGAACATATTCAATGCATTTTAACTGTTCCAATGTATTTTCCCCTTTTCATCCTTCATCCCTTTTTCTCCATTTTAAAAAGTCCGAACTTCGTCCATCCCACCCCCTCTCGTCTTCCTTCCGAGTTCCGCCCTTCTTACATTCTTTATTTCATCGTTGATTTTCTTCCTCTTTTATTATTTGCTTCCTCCTCCTGCGATCCGGCCACATAGTCCTTTTTTCGTTTTACTTGTTTAGTAATTGTATACTCAGTCCCGTTTTTATTTCTCAAAAAATATTCCCAGATGTCCTTCTCCTGCTTCGCTCCTCCAGTCGCCATCTTTTCCACCTCTTCGCCCTCCTTCTCCTTGATCATCTCATCCATCACCAACATCTCTCCGGGTTCCATTTTAGATTGTTTAGATCGGTCAATATCAGTTTTCTCCATTGTCTGTAAAACTTTAGTCATTTCCACCTTAATTTCAGCTCAATTTTTTTTCTATATCACCTACTCTATCCAGAATCAAGCCACACTGGCTCCAGATTACAACACAATTTTCTTTCATCTCCATATTGAACAGGTAAAGAGTAAGAATACTTATCAAAACCAGATAAAACCTCTCTCGGTTTTAACCTTCTGCAGGTCCCAGAAAAATTAGTTTTTAAACTTTAATGCAGTGGGAGGGGCGATGATGGGAACGGCACTTACTCTTTGCTCAGTTGCCTCCCTTTTGTTTTGGTGCTTCTCCTTCGCTTGCAACTTCCAACTTTTAGTCTTGATCCTAGTCCTGGGGTCAATTTCTGGTGTTTTCTAGTCTCACCCCATCCCACACCTGATTGGAATCTTCACTCTCTCCCTCCAGCCCTTGCTTCTCCGGAGTGGTTCCTGGCTTGGTGGCCACCATTAAGGCGCCATCCCATCTGGTCCTCGGCGAGGAGTTCACTGCGACTGGGGAGGGGATTTGCGTGTCCCTTCAACCCTTCCCCCACACTCCTTTGCTCACCCCCGCCCCCTTGCAGGGAGGTTTAGACCGTTTTAAGGGTCCTTAGATCAGTGGGCCTGGGGCAAAATGGCGGAGCTCACCCGTTTTGCACCCAGAGTTGCCAGAAGTCCACCTGGAAGTCCGGCTGGAGATAACTACTAAATGGAGCATGTGACACACACACCCCCTGTGAGTCGGACCCTGAATCACTTGGGTCAGGTTGCCATGGAGGTCATGAACTCCGCATTGAGGCCTCACCAAGGGAGGGCAAGTTAAAGTCCCCCAGAACCATAAACCTGGGAAACTCAACTGCCAACCCGGTTACCGCCTCAAGCAGCATAGGCAGGGCTGTTGCCACACAGCTGGAAGGTAGGTACGTGATTAGCAAACCCAACTGGGGTACCTAAGTCCAACTTCACAAAGAGGGACTCACACCCAAGAATCTCCGGCCCAGTGCCTCCACAAGGATGCAAGCCCTGGCGTACAATAATAGCCACTCCACCACTCCTGCCCTGGGGTCTAGGCTGGTGTAAAACCTGAAACCTGGCTGGGCACATTTCTGAGAGTGGGACATCTCCTCGCGCCCCAGCCAGGTTTCGGTTATGCAAGCCAGGTCCGCCCTCTCCTCTAGGATCAAATCATGGATCAGAGGGGCTTTGTTGGAAATAGTCCTGGCGTTGAGCAGCAGCAGCCTGAGCCCAGGGCCCTGTATTCACTTGCCATCGGGTACCTGAGGTGAGCTAAAGGTATTAATACCCTTAGAGGGGCTAGAACACACAATCTCTTTAATACAGTGAATGCGGGTTCCCCAAGAGCAGCCTACCCCTCTGCTTCTGCCATATCTGCCCCTCCCAGGCACTACTGATATAAGGCCCTCAATGGATTCTGGAGCTCCAGTCCTTCTTGTCCCAACCCTTCCCCCAACTCCTGGCAAGCCGGATAGCCCACCCTGGCCCCTCGGAGGGACTCCTTTAGCACCCAACTCACTTCTGCCTTTGCACTCAGCAGGTGGGGCCAGGGGGGGGTCTCCTTCAGGGGCATTTCTTCCCTCCCTCCTCCCTGAACCCTTTAAAAAAAAATCCCTAAAAAACCCTTATAAAAAATTCAGGGTCCCAAATCCCATCCATGAAAAATTTCTTGGAGAGGCCTGATGGCCATTGTTTGGACAGTGGGCAGTCCTTCAAGTCCCAAAGTTTTCTTCTCGTACACTCCAGAGGGGGGTGCTGAGTTAATTCCTGGTTAACAGGTCCCGCAAGCTGGCCAGATCTTAAGCAGCTATTCCCAAGAAACTGACGAGGGATAGATATACCCCTGTTGCACCAAAGCCCAGTTCTTTCTCGGGCTCCTTGTACAATTCTGGGTCCCCACCTGGTACAAAGTCTCCACCAGGGTCCTTGGAAAGGCTCCCCAATAGAATAATACAGAGCGGGAGGCAAGGGGGTAGGCAAAGGGGCACAGGGGGAGCAGGGCCAAACAGATCTCAGGGCCCTCAGTGATGGGACAAACGGCCTCACCAGGCCCTTGGTCGGAGTCTTTAGGAGAAACGGAGGGGGAAGGGGAGGGGGCATCTGACCCAACATCTCTTCCCACCTTCATATAGCGGGGTCCAAGGAGGAGCAAGATTTATTCCGAGATGATAACTTAGTCTCAAAAGTTCTCGTTCACTGCCTCTGCTCAAGTCTCTCGCCACCCTCCTCAGTTGCTTCCCCCTTGACCCTCCTCCGAATTCTGGCCCCACCGCGGTCTAGTGCCAGCCAGGGCCAGCCAGGGCCAGTCAGAGCTTCAAAC
>JANHGC010005527.1:4102-14719 GCA_027560395.1 Boaedon fuliginosus | reverse complement strand
ACATTATGCCTTGTTTTTTCTTTTTTAATTATAATATTTTGTATTTTAAAACCAATAAAAAATTTTCAAAAAAAAAATTATTTGAAGTCTAGGTCTGAATCCTTATGCATTTAGTTACCCTTGTAGGGTTGAATTAAAGTAGGCACTTCATGGTTTTCTGATACTCTTCTCTAAGAGAAGCTATTTAGCAGTTAAATTCAACAAAGTCTTCTGCCTGCTGGAAATAGAGCAACCTTTGGGCAGTTCAAGTGAGTGATTCATATTTGATAATTATTTGCCACAAATTGAACAGACTTGAGAATTTAAAAAAAAAGAGTATGGGAGAAAACAGAATTAATAAATGTGCCCATTCCATCAGAAACCAACATAGCAAGAATGTACTTTTTCTGGAAACCCAAATCTTGAGCCCTGGTTCAGGATTCTGCCTGTCTATTTTCTATCCGAATAAAGAAAATAAATAAATAAATATTTAATCCATCTAGAAATTATTTACACTGCCATTCAAGTACAAAACTGATTGTCTTCTATAAGCCCAGCAGACTTACACCAATTTTCACAATCATCAACACATTTTAATTGAGAAACATCAGATTTCTTCAAGACACAACAATGTACGATCTCTAGAGGAAAAGTCACTTTTGAAAACAAAATGATTCATGCTCAGACTCCAGAAGCTCATCCAGGAATTACATAATTAGGCTGGCAATAATTGCTTACATTTTTTTTTCAAGGTCACATAAGCTCGAACTCACGTAAATGAATCACTCTATTTCTGTCCTATAGATGTAGACAAGCACCACAATCCAGTTAGGAATTGCTTGGGTTAACACAGTCTACCTTTCCTACGTCTGGTTGAGGGAAAATCTCCAGTGTCAATGAAAGATACAGGATGCCCATCCTTCGCAAGGAACCTTCCTTGGAATCGTCCAAAGAGGAGGTGTTTTCATGCTAATTGTCATGCACGATCATTGGGCTTATGGACCACTTCAGCTGGATCAAAGCCACAGTATCATTTCCGGACTGCAGATGATATTCACTCTTTTCTGGGGATTATGTGAATAGTACTTCAGCGGCTTCTTGGCATAGATGAAATCTTGTCTAATCGTTCAAGGAATTCCGAACCTCTTCAGGAGAGAAAATTAATGTATACTGAAAGGAATTACTTTCTAAGTGACTAGTTGCTCCTTTTGTCTCTGAATGAATAGGCAAAGAGTATCCCTTTGAGTGGTGTGTGTGTGTGTGTGTGTGTGTTTATTCTGCAATTGAGTGAGGAGACTGCATGTTACTGTGAATTAACTGAATGATTACTCACAGGTGAGAAGCACTCACAAGAAATGAGAGAGTAGGAGCCAATCATTTATTAGAGGGAACAGAGTGAATGGGGTTTTTTCCTTGACACTGCAGATTTCAGCTCCCTATTAGAAATCATTATTTCGAAACCAAGCTTACACGTGTACATCTCTGGAGTGTAATTTGTGTTTTGCTGCGCTTGAATGAGAAGATGTTACATGCAATTTGCAGTTTAGCCCATAACACACACTTGCTGGTTTGGGCTATTCTGCTATTTTTTTCTGCTGAAAGGCAAAGAAAATAAACCTCTACAGCAGGGGTGTCAAAGTGGATTTCTTCGAGGGCTGGATCAGCATTGTAGTTCTCCTCCGCAGGCTGCCCAGTGTGTGTGCGGGAAATGGGATGGACGTCTCCTGCTGGCCAAAACGAAGTGCTGCAGGAGGCCGTCCAGGCTGAAAAAGAGGCGCGGGGGGCGCATGTGCCCTCATGCCCATATTGGCTGCTAGAGGCACCGTGGGCCAATCCTTTGCTATTTCCAGGCCGCCCCTGTGGGCCAGATTTAAGCAGGTCACATCCAGCCCATGGACCTTGAGTGTGACACCCCTGCTCTACAATATCTCCAAAGTGTGGAAATTCCATATAGCACTTAATTTTATCCGTTAAGGAGAAAGGGCTGGCTCCGAAATTAGTTGCAGTTGACATCGTTTCTCCATTCTCTCACCCAAGCTGTGATCTTGCATATAGATGCAAAGCAAACCTGTAGGCCCATATTTAAAAATATCCTTCATTGTGAGAATTTAGATTTTGAAAATAGCAATAGCAGCCCTATATATCGCTTCACTGTGCTTTACAGACCTCTCTAAAGCAGTTTACAGAGTCAGCCTATTGCCCCCAACAATCTGGCTCCTCATTTTACTGACCTTGGAAGGATGGAGGGCTGGGTCAAGCTTGAGCCGCTGAGGGTCGAACCCCTGGTGTGAGCAGTGAGTTAGCCTGCAGTACTGCATTCTAATACGATGTTGTATAAAGCTATTCTTGATCCCCATCTTTTCAAAAGTAAAAGGTTTTGGTAACTGTCTCCCATAGTATCTGCTTGGGCAATTTGGACTGACAGTGTTGTCACACTCTGGCTTCCTTTGATTAAACGATGCCATCCATTGGGATCTGGAACCATACCTTTTTGGAGCCACATCTGCTCCAACCCAATTCAAAGGCTTCCTACTGGTATTTTCCAGGGCACTGTTTGCTCAAGCCTTTGGGAAGAATGTTTGAGGTCTCTTTTCTTCCTTTCCTATTTCCATCTGGGTTTGTTTTCTCTGCCATCTACGTATTTTTTATTTTATTTTTTTTGTTATCTTGTTTTGGGTGTTTGTGTCGTTTCTTTCTTTTTAGCAATTTGTAAACTGGTAGGAGTTGCTGGGAGTTAGACGGTATATACATTTAGTATAATAATCATAAAAGTGTTCCAAATAAAGCTGCCTTTTGCAATTGACTGATGGTGATTTTTTTCCCTGCCAATGGTGTTCAAGTGATGTTCCAGATATTCTGGAATTGCACCTAAGGTCCCTATTACTATAGGTACTATTTTTTCTTTTTTTTTCTTTTTGCCATAGTTGTTTTACTTCTACTTGTGGGTCTTTATATTTTGTTATTTTCTCCAGTATTTTCTGTTCTGTTCTGCTGTCTCCAGGTACTACAAGATCCACTATCCAGACTTTTTTTTTTTTTGCCTTACCAACAATTGTTCAGCATGTGGTAGTGCTTCTTTGCTTGAATTCTAAATCCCAGAGCACTTTAGCTTCTTCATTTTCTATTACCTTGTCTATTTTGTAATCCCGCCAGTTCTTGCTTGCAGGAAATTGCATTTCTTGCAGATATTCCAATACACCATTGTCTTGATAGGCGGATATAGTGCCAAATCCAGACTATACATCTGGTTGAATATGTGACCAGCCATAATTGACTTTATTAAGTGGTAAGGGTCAAATGCATAGATATCTGAGTATAACCCATTGTAATCCATCAATTTATAGAGAAAAAGGATGTAATGGATTTCTTTGAAATGGATTTGTGATAGTTTTCACAAATACAGGTTGTATGGATAGTGCATACATGCAGCCTCTAAGGATAAGAAATTCCAAAGGATATCATTATATATTTTGAGCCTCTCCAAACCTGAGTGATGTATTTGAGAATCAACTTGAGCTGAATATTGATAACATAACCAAATTTAATAATATCACACAGACACATCATACTCATTGAACCATATAACAAAGTGATAAAAATACAAATATCAATCAACTTCTAAGTGCAATAACAAATAATAACATTTCCATTTAAAAGGAGAAAAGGTGAAAAATATAAAATATGTCAAATGAAGATTTTTTTTCCTGTAGTTTATCATTTAATTTTACCGTTTTCTTCAATCAAAGAAGATAGCTGATCAATTCAGCTTGGCTGTGTACCTAGACCAAGGGATCAAAAGGTGTAATTAGTCACATTCAGTGGCTTTATTGTTAAGTGTTAATTATCTCAGTTACTGTATATATTTGTTTTGGATTGATTTTGTTAGTTTTAATTGTTTTATCATTTTAGAACTGTAAGGCCAGAGTCATTTGGTTGATATGGGCAGCCATAGAAATTAAATAAATAAAGTGACAAAATAAAATCTATATATCTACAAAAGAGAGGTGGGGTGCGGATGTGTGTTTGTATGTGCTCTACCGTACACTGTGCACTGCTGAGGTCTCCAAAGGGTAGGTGCCCTTTCTGACCTCTTTTTTGGGGGCGCAAAGAGGACACTCTTAATGAACATGCAGCAACTCTCTACTGAGCATGTGCAGATTTGCTTCTCTCTACTGAGCGTGTGCAGTTTTCAAACTGACTGAAGCACCATATTCAAACCTCTGAGGTGCCATGTTTTATACATATCAATTCCAGATTTGCCCCAGTGGCGATGGGCCCAAGACACATGGAGCAGCTCACCCTGCCAAGCAAGGTTGCTACGAGGTTGGAGCGGGCGCTGGAACTTAAAAAGGCCCGCAAATGGCTGCAGCCCAGTGCCCCTGTCAAGCCCTGGCTGCCCTTGGCCCAGAGATGGCCTTGCTGGAGCAGAGATGTGGGAGGAGGTGCCAGGGGCTTAAGAAAGCCCGCAAACAATGTGGCTATATACTTCTTTAAAAAAAAAAAACCCGAGCAAGGCCAGATAATCAGCTAGTAAAATTATAATTCTAGAAATGAGATCAAGGAATATCAACAATGGTTGCATTATTTTTTAATTTAGATGTACTACATGTGATGGGAGTAAACAGGAGAAGGAAGTGAGTTAAAGATCCAAGATAGAGTGAGCTGCTGAGATATACAACTTTGTCTACAAAGAATTTTAAACTCAAAGCCAGTATCTTAAATTGGGGCAGAAAGTTAAACTGGAAGCTCTCAAAGTACTGCTGTTCCAAACAATTGTTCTAGTTGATGATCAAGCCAGCCAGCCTAAACGAAAGTAATTCCTACATTCTCCTTTTCTCTGCTAGTATCTTACAAATAAGTTGGGTCTATGTTTTCTGGAATTCCGAGCAGTGTTATCACATATATTCAGAAAAATGGTTCAAATTTTAAACTACCAACTAGTCCACTAAGGAATCCAAAAGTACACTTTGTTGAATTGTGGTATGCTATCACAAACATACAGTATAATCATGTCTTTCAATTAAAATAGTTACTATTGAGACATGTAAGGGAAGCAAAATTGAAGTAAGTGAGTAAGTAAGAGACTGCCTCCTACCACTGTATACTTCCCAGCATCCTGTTAGGTCCCACAGGCTTGGCCTCCTCCGGCTTACATCAGCTAAGCGATGTCAGCTGGCGGTTCCACGGAGGAGAGTCTTCTCTGTGGTTGCACCAGCCCTCTGGAACCAACTACCCCCGGGGATCCAGATCCTCCGCGACCTGCCAACCTTTTGCCGAGCAATAAAAATGTGGCTCTTCCAGCAGGCTTGTGGCTAACGATCTCCACTTGAGATAAGGATTTTAAATTGGTTTTAGTGTTGTCATATAAATGAGTTTTCAATACAATTTTATATTATGTTTTTATATGTGTTTTTTTTAAATACATATAAAAACAGTTGGGCGGCCTATAAATGAGATGATGATGATGATGATGATGATGATGATGATGATGATGATGATGATGATGATTAACAATAATAATAAAGTTTAGAAAGAGGAAATAGGGAAAAAAAACAAATTCTAATTGGGTTAACTATGGGGAAATAGTAATTCAACTTGAATCACTACATAAACAGTAAATGCAAAGGAATGAAGGAAGGAGCAAGCACTGAAGGAGCTAGCAGTTTAAGTGGACTGGGTGAAAGTCTGGGGAAGTGAGCTCAAAAGACTGCTTGTCTTAAATGTCCCTTCCAACAGGACATGAACTTTAGTCCATGCAGCACCACAGTCAACAAAAATGACCCCAGCATTAAAAAGTGCTGTATTCCCCTTTTCCTGATTGTTGGATTGGAATCTCCTTGCTGCAATGTAGCTAGTCCCCTTTGATTCCCTGATTTTAACTCAATTTCTGCTTCTCAAGCAAGAGGTAACAGGTAAGAGGTTTTGCAGTTGGAGGCCTCCATAGCTCCAGCTGGAAAGAAGCAGGAAATTTCCCTTGGGTTTTCTGGTTTGTTTCTCTGAGTTTCTTTGGAAAGAGTGGGAGGAGGAAATAGGATCTTAGGAGATTCTGATTAAAATGTGTGATTATATTAAAGTTGAAGTAGGTGGATTAATTGGCTTTAAAGATACGTTTTTATAACTAGATAATAAGCAACTTTCAGAAAATCATTTTTTTAAATTCAAAAAGAAATGTTAATAACCAAAATTAACAAAACAATCTCTCTTCGTTCCTAGGACTCAATCAAGGTGGCTTTATCTCTAAGCCATATATACATTTTACTATTTAAACTGCTCTTCACCTTCATTTATGCCGATGTGACTCTAAGACAGTTTAAGAATATTCCAGTGATGGGATTAAGCCGGTTCAGTACACACAGCCCAAAGAGTGTGTTTCTCTTAAAGGCCTCTGGTTTGATGCACCCACACATTCTGCCTCTTCCATCTCTCACTCTCTCCCTGAATGCGGCCTTGGGAGAGGTGCCGCAGAAAGAGGCAGAGAGGCGGTCACATCAAACTAGAGGCCTTTAAAGGACATGGACTGTTGAGGGGTGAAAAAGAGATGCGGGCAGGCACTGCCCTCATGCTTCTTCTTCTTTCACTTCGTTGGGCCTGGAGGTACTCGCTGCCTTGAGTCACGCTCCTCACTTTATCCAGTAACAGAAATGGCATCTTAGGAAGGCATGGTTTAATTATGGCATTCAGCACATGATGGAATCCTCTTCTTGCGGGAAGCAAGGGCATCTGGGTGGTGGTGGGTAGGGCAAGCTGCGTGGCGTGTCGTAGCCCTGCAGTAGAGAAATGGACAATGGAGCGGCCGGTACGAGGGAAGGAGGAGGCCACTTTCCCTCTTTCTTCTCCCTGTTCCTCCTCCTTCCCTCGTGCTGGCTACTCCATTGCCCATTTCTCCATTGCAGATAGCGAGTGGGTTAACAACTGGTTTGCCCAGAGTCACCTTGGTCATTGCGGGAGCCTCATCTCACATGTGTGGCAGAGATGGAGGATGGGCCTTGCCCCCACAACAGCCAACCTGACCCTGGGCGAACCAGTTGTTAAATTATTTGAATCCCACCACTGGAATGTTCTGTACAGACTAGTGATGGTGAACCTTTTGTTGTTGTTGCGTGCCAAAAGCGTGCACACATGCCCCTGCACATGCCCCTGTGACCCGCCCATACATGCACATGCAACCCTTGCACATGCACATGTGACCCCAACGCATGCACACATGACCCCCGCATGCATGACCCTCGCATGGATACATGACACCAGGGTTTCTAGGCCCAAAAAACAGCTGAGGTGCGGCAGAGCCCAAAAAACAAACGCCCAAACCAGTTGGTAAATTTAGCTGTGTATATACAAGATTAAAGAATCAAATTGCAGATTCATGTGCAAAAACAACAAGATATCGCTCTTAAAGTACATATATCTCCCTTATCAGAACTGCTTGAAAAATAATAGCTGCTAAGGTCTTTGTTTAGCCTAGACATAGTTACCAGTCCCAAACCATCAAAATTTTGTTTAAAAAAAATATGTTTCTTTCCGGAGATGGTGGGTTTTCCACCTCTGCGTTTCTTTCAGATAAGTCCAGAGTTTTAATATGTTATTGCTTTTCCAGTCACCTGAAGTAGATTTTCATCCTTAGGTCCCAAATAATGCAGTCCAAACAAAAACCTAAGAACAATGTGTGTTTGTGTGTGTGTTCACATCACATGAAAAAATTATTTAATCCATAAGACTCATTTAATTAATATTGCTTTTGTCAGATTCCTTCTTTTTCCCTGGTTTATTTCCAAGCTGGAAGTATCAATGAAATGCACCACTTGATTATTTGTCAAGTAGCTTTGGAAGGGAATTGCTCCTCCTTTTTAATAGGGCTTTGTAGTTTAGATATTTAGCCAATAATTATCAATGGAATGGAATGTATTAGCTTATTACAAACAAACATTTCCTTACTTTAGAGTAAAAGCTGATGCCTCCTTATTTATAGTTAAAAAGATGCCTCTTTATCTAAAGGTAAAAACATAGCATTTTTCTGTACATAAGATATACAGTATGTAGATATATGTCTTCCTTTACATATGTACGCATCAACATATCTTATTTTACAAGGATTTTTCTATGTGATGTCTTTTGTATTTCTAATGGAAAAGCCAGCTTTTACAAAATGACATCGCATAATTTAAACTTATTGTAAACATATAAAAAAATTCCAACACTTTATATGAGTCAGAAGCTCTTATGTCAAGCCAATTTGGGGCTATGTTAATATGCAGAAGAATAATTCCTGTCATGTTGGGTGCTTTGTCTAAAAAACCATTCATTTATGTGGGATTTTATTGTGCAACTAAATCTTTGCAGTAAATCGATGGTTTCCATGGTTTTATTCTTTTTTTATAATACATTAAGCTAAAATGATGTTAATATTTATTTACATCTTAGAAAAGAGTAGAAATTCTCTTTCAAAGCAATACTAAGAAAAATACATATCAGTCAACTAGATATCAAAGTAATTAAATTCAGCATACTAAACTACATCTTAATGAACTTCATAATTAAAACCTGCATTCTAAAAAAACATTTTGAAGATGTCCTAATTTGAAACTTAAATAATATAAAGAATAGGCAAATAAATTGAATAAACAAAATTTGTTAAAGAAATATATTTTTTTTACAAAAATGTTTTAAAAGTTTTCCTTCATATGATAATACAGTATTTTACTATTTCCAATGTCCATATTTCCTGTGCTAGAGGATCAGCAAATGACCAGCAACTGGCATTTCAGATCAGACCCTGATGGTGAATAAGGGTGAGGTTAGGCAACCATAATAAATGTGACTCCCACATTATAAGAATTTCCCTTCTGAAATATTATTTTAAGTGGTTTAAGATGTATTTACACATTAAAGCAATCCACAATACAGCCACATCAAAATAACGTACATGTTCAGATATAATTTACCTAATTTAATCCTCGGGGTTAAAAAAAAATCCTTTTAAAAGTGCCTTCATTTTTGAAAAAGTTGCTTATTGTTGTTTGTACCAAAACCTCAAATAACAGTGGAATGTATGGAGTGAATCTCCACTTTCTAACTGGAAGACTGTCAAATAGACAATTTGTGAGATGCTCCATCTGATTGTGAGTGCTGATCACTGCCATGCCCAAACCAGATACCTGGGTGGAAAAACCCAGGGAACCATAAATCTCTTCCTAACAGCAGGAAGACGAGGATCAACATCAAAAGGGTATAAAAGGTTCTTACCTTCTTCCCCCCATGCTCTTTGCCTTGTTGTTCTTTGTACTTGATGGATGCAAGATGTACTCCCAGGGAGTTCTTCTTTTCTGAAAAACAAACACAGAAAATGATTTTAAAAACTGGACTGAGCATCTTCTTGCCAGGGGCAAGCACCAAGATCAATCACAGCCTCAACAGAACTTTATTAAGAGCAGAAATGCTGTCCACTGTGTTAGCAGGCAATTCTATTAAGTATGGAAGAAATGGTAGTTGGAACTCATGTTTGAATGGAGGGGAGGGGAGAGGAGGAAGACGAAGCCACTTTAAACCTCATTTGACTCTTCCATCTTAGTGTGTGTGTGTGTGTGTGTGTGTGTGTGTGTGTGTGTGTGTGTGACTTCAAACAATGTTGATTCCTGAGAAGTGCCTGGACTAGTCCTTCCAGTTTTCTTGGCAAGATTTTGGAAGTGTTTTGCCTTTGTCTTTTTTCTAGGGCTGAGAGTGAGTAACTGGCCCAAGATCACTCAGATGGCTTTGTGTCTAACTCTAAGGTAAGACTCCCAGTTTCAATCTCCCAGTTTCTAGAATCATGCCTTAACCACTAAGCCAAACTGCCTCTCATATGGCAAAAGGAGGGAACCATTTTCTCATGTAGGGAAACATATATAATCTCCTGGAGATAGCTGAGCATCCCCTTCATGGTAAATGTAATAAACCATGAAAGGAAGAGTTGGGCAAACATCAAAGAGTTGGTCAAACACAATGATCTTATTCATATTCTTAAGCTTTAAAAACTAAAAATCATCTCCTTCCCCCAAACTGATAAGACGGTGCCCAGCACAGCTTTACAGATTGAACTGCTAAATCTGGAGGGTCAGATTCATGATGAATATAATTGATTTTTATCCTCAAAGGGCCTTGCTCCATTCTTGAGCTGAAATGCTGTCCACCGTGTTAGCAGACAATTACACGGGCATGAAATCTGAGGTCCCCACTGCCAATTCATATTCTGTTTCTCCTGGCTCTGTTTCAAGCCATCATCACCACACAACTTTCCTCCAAGCAAAGTCCTTCTTGAGCCAGGAAAGGGGAAAAAAACATATACACAGATAACCGTTTCTCACACACCTCACAATGTGATATGAGCAATGAAAAAGCTGTTGCTAGTCCATGCTTGTACCAGAGTTAGATGCATCTGGGGAAACCTCCCAGATGTATAAGGGGAAATGTATTCCCTTCCCCCAGTATTTCTCTCATATACATGCAGGGATGGGTTTCTCCCAGTTCGCTGGTTACCCGCTTCGTGGGCGCGCTTTCCGAACTGTCAAAAGCACGCTTTCCGCTGTCAAAAGCGTGCTGCGTGCAATCGACTCAGAAATCTTGGTGCGGTTCTGCAAGGACTCTGACAGAACAGCTGCACAGCTG
>JANHGC010005526.1:45193-68084 GCA_027560395.1 Boaedon fuliginosus | reverse complement strand
TGAACTACTGTTCAGTTTATGTCTTTAATAATATTTTCTAGTTAGAAAAGGTGCTATTGAACTCTTTTTGATTTTTGGCTATCATAGATCAGCATGGCTCCCTTCCTACAATATCTCAATAGTGGGGCATCACAGGATTACTGGTACCTGCAGAACATTCTGGGATCATCTAAGATTTAATAGTTCCAAAAGTGGGTAATAACTAGAAGATTTAATATCTTAAAGGTAAGGGTGAAGAGAGGCGGGGTATAAATCTAATAAATAAATAAATAAATAAAATAAATGCGAAGATTTCTCCTTTTCTGTTGTATCTGACTCCAGGTGTTCATTTCCGTTTCTTAGCCAAGGAACCAATGTTGTCTGAAGATAATGTCTGTGGTCACGGGGCCAGCATGATTATATAGCTGAGGTGTATGGAATACTGTACCCTTCCTAATGAAGTGGTGCTTATTTACCTACTTACATTTGGATGCCTTCAAACTGCTAGGTGGAAAGAAGCTGGGGCAAGTAATGGGAGCTCACCAAGTTATGTGCACTTGGATATCGAAACCAGGCTGTCAGCTTTCCAGCTGACAAATCCACGCTGGAAAGACTAGATCAAAACATCTGAGTAACATGTCTATAAAATGGGGCAGAAAAACTGAGGGTTAATTAACTGTTTTTATTGGGGCAGTGAGGTGATTCACCAGTTAAGACACTGGGCTTGTTGGCTGGAAAGCCAGCAGCCCAGGTTCGAGTCCTGAGTGTCATATGACAGGATGAGCTCCCATCCTTGATCCTGTCAACCTAGCAGTTTGCAAGCATGCAAATGCGAGTAGATAAATAGGTACCACTTTGGTGGAAAGGTAACAGTGCTACGTGATGTCATGCTGGCCATCTGACCACGGAAATACCATGAACAGTTCTGGTTCAATGGCCTTGAAATGGATATGAGCATTGTCCCCTATAGTCAGCAACAACTAGAGGAATAAAATCTGCAGGGTCCTTTTACCTTTATTAATCAAAGTAAGCTTTGAAGATGAATAATTTTATTATAGGATTCAAGGATAAAAAGGATAGATAATAGCGAACTTAGAAAACTAAGTCCTTGGAAAAGAAATTCTTAGCAGATGCTGTAAAGAAATGAAATGGTGTGACAAGCCAGTAATTGTCTCTTTTGCCATAGCACCTGCTTCAAATGTACTGGGATATCAGCTCCTTGCAGGAGAGATTTATAAAAATGCTTCATAGTAAACCATTCCTAAAAAGTGGGCTAGATTGTCTACAAAAACGAGGCCAGCGTCAAGATTGGCATAGCTGCTGCATTTGTTTGCACGACCTTCAATTTTTAAAGGTGTGGATGTAGAATAAAAGCAACCAGCAGTTGATTTAACTGGTCCCAGCATGGCCATATTTTTGCATGATGCTTAGCAGGAGATGGGATGAAACTGCAAAGACAGCAACCCAAAGCAAAATGCAATTTTCAGGAGAACATTAGTTCATTTTTATGATATAGTTTCCCCACCCCTAAGTCAACCAAACAGCCTTTGGTTGTTTAAATAGCACTCAACGTTACAGAACTTCCACCTGGATTTCAAGTGCTACGATCGTTAAGATCTTTGGTCTTAGTATTTCAGCTGAAGCTCAGCATTGGCTAAATAACAAGAACCCCACTCTAAACACGCCAGAGAATTAAAGCAGCTTTCTGCAATGTGTCCTCTAGGCGTGCCAAACCCTAGAATTGTGGCTGGAGAACGCCATCCAACGCTCCTGGGTTGCACCAAACTGGGAAACGGCGTTTAAAGAAAACCTGCGGTTCCTGGCGCTCTTCAGGCGCCCTCCCGCACAGCAGCAAACCGCCTACGCACCTCGGCTAGCATCCGTCTCTCAGCTTGCTTGACTGGCCGTGTTTCAAGCGCCAATCCTCGCAGCAATCAGCGGCGGCTTCCTCACTTTCTCTCTTTCGCTCCCCAAACCTTCGCTCCGCTCAGAACGGCCGCCACTTCGGGAGAAACTTTGAAGGCGGGGAAGAGCAGAGAAGCCGCCTTTGTCGACCGGCTAACTAGCTAGCTAGCTAAATCCGTGGCTTGGATGGAGCCTTCAAAAAGGACGCTTCGTTTGCGCGGGCTTTTGTGAGCCTCAGGGGCGAAAAAGCAACAGCAAAGGGAAAGCGCGGTTAGTTGGCCGCTCGGTGCGCTCCCTTCGTCTCTGAAGTTTCGGGTTTCGCGGGCGGGATCCTCCGTCGCCCGGTTGCGCTTTACGCTGGATCGAGAGACGCTCGAACTTGACGGCTGCTCACTTTCGAGGACCTCGCCCGGCGGGATCTCACCCTCCAGTTTAAGGAAAGGGCGGGTTCTTAGTTCTCTTAATTCCAATCCCTCGAGTTTTAACAAAACCAAACCAAACCCCGACAACGCCTGCCATGTCCCAGGAGCGAGGGGAGAGAGACGCGCGATCCTGAACTATGCGATCCCTGAACATTACGCCGGAACAGTTCGCGCAGCTCTTGCGCGACAACAACGTCACCCGCGAGCAGTTCATTGCGCTCTATGGGCTCCAGCCGCTGGTCTATATCCCGGAGTTACCCGAGCGCGCCAAGCTGGCCTTCACGCTCACTTGCGCGGCCATCTTCGGCCTGGCGCTCTTCGGGAACTGCCTGGTGCTCTACGTGGTGACCCGCCGCAAAGCCATGCGGACCGTCACCAACATCTTCATCTGTTCGTTGGCCCTCAGCGACCTGCTCATTGCTTTCTTCTGCGTCCCTTTCACTTTGCTGCAGAATATCTCCAATAATTGGCTGGGAGGTGAGCTGGAGAGGCTGCTTAGAGCCTCATCCTAGCAGGCGGGCCAGTTCGCCTGCCAGCGGTGTGTGTGTTTTGCTAAGAATCTCTGCCTCGAAGCCATCTCCCCCGCATACCTTTCTGGGGTTCCTTAACGCTGGGTTTCCTTTAAACATTATGCTTAGATGTGCAAAGAAAGGAATGTAGAAATGGGGGAAGTGGGTGTCATTTGTAATAGAGAAAAAAAAACTCTTACATCTTTGGAGAGGTAACCTCTTTGTCACTTCTTTCTATTGCTCTTGTTGTCGGGGTGTACAGTATAGGTGTGAAGGGTAGATACTTTGCGTTTGGAAAAGTCCTTGCTTAATGGCCAGATATTATTTCCCTCACTACATTATTCTTACCAGGTCATTGGCTTTAGTGCTGTTTTGGGGAATCTTGCACCTAATGTTCATTTTTAATGTTTGAGAATTCTCTACTGGCAAAATTCAACTTGGTGCTGGACTTCAGTTCCCATAATCCCCAGAATCAACACATATTGGGAAAAACTGTTTTCTAGTTTACAACCATTCATTATTCTCATACCATTATTAGTAGCTCAGAGGTAGAAGGTGGATATCATACAATATAATATTTAATATGTATAGGTGCCTATTAACCTCGATGCAAGATATAAACAATAATCTTGCTAGGTAGGATCTAATTTCAATAAATACAGTGTTTCCTATGGATTATTTCCTATAGATTCCTATGGATTATTTTCATGGTCATTTCTTTATCATTTGCCGTGGCAGAATTAAAGTGTTCAGAAAACTGTCTTGACATTTTTAGTACATAATTAGGAATCATACAGTATCTGTATGCATGTAATCAAACTTACAAATGAGTATAAATATATAACATTAGCTCTCTTAGTATTTTAAAAGTATGCATGTGTTTTAGTACCTTCATACTGAATAGTATTTCTCATTCGCATTATCTACTGACTTTTCAAAACCTGGAGGTAGAATATTTGAGAAAATAAGATTTTTGTGATGCTAGAAAGGACATCTGCCTTTGCAGACCTAGTATTCTATTGAAATAGTTGAAGAAATTGATTAGTTTTATATTAATATTAATTTCATATTTATAGTAGATTATAATCCATTGTATAATAGCACTCTGGATCCACATGCCCATCTTCTGGTTTTGTTCCCGATCAGAATTAAAAATTGGAAAATGACCTGTCCAAAAAAATCATTCCATTTATTTCACTTCAGAATTAGACTGCAGGAGAAGCTTAAACTAATAATGTTATGTATTAAAAAATCACAGCCCTATGGCTTTATTATAATGCACAAAAATCAAGCTTATTAAGATTGAACTATCTAGAAATTAATTGGAATATGTTTATATGGGCTTCATTATCTATAATTCTAGTTTGAGACAGCCACCTCTTTTAACAGGTTTTATATGTTGTCTTCTGAAGCACTAGATATTTTGCAGTTAAAAACACCTTATTTGTGTTTATGTATATCCTAGTCCAAGGTTTCCTTAATTAAGGTTTCTAAATAAAGTGCAGTAACAAAAACTCAAGGAAAACACATTTACCACTAGTTACTTATGTTACTTGCAAATCAGTAAATATGATGTGTACACCCATATCAAGTTGTTTTTGACCCAAAACAATCACATCTCCATGATAATCTGCCCCTAACCTGTTCTTTCAAGCTTCCCAACTGATTAGTCAGGCTGATCTTACCAAGAGAAGGTAGTCTGTAGATATCCAAACCATGAACAATGAAGGGCTTTGAAAGTAAAACTGAACATTTTGAATTGCTTTCAGAAATAAAATGGGAATCAGTCTGATGGGTTGATGGTGTGCACTTAATACCACTATAACTGAGTCCATCCAGCTTGCTGCTGGTTCATCTCCTCCTGGTTTTTTAAAAAAAACTTTTCCCAGCATTAGAGGCTTTGTAGAAAGTGGTCTTTGCATAATGTGTCCAAACTGGATAGTGTATATATGTATTATTTATTTATTTATTAAATTTATACCCCGCCTCTCTTCATCCCAAAGGGGGAACAGTAGATAGAAATAGATAGATATATTGATATTCCTGATTATAGTGCTTGACATTAATGTGTGCATGGTTACACTTAGTAGCAAAACATACATAAAGATAAACTTAGTTTTCTCTTTTTTATACTCCAATGTTCTATATTATTAAGGAAAAAAGTATTTGTGGATAATGGTTTTAAGCATTTCACTAATTATTATTTATTTACAGGGCTGTTCCAGTCAGTTGATTGCATAGCTCCTTGTTATGTAATTGAGATTAAAAACTAAATAATTAAAGTCAAATTAAAGCAGCATTATCCATTGTAATTGTAAACTTATAAAACCAGGAATCATAACCAAAATAATAAAACAATTTCTATCATCAAGAAGGATAGTCATAACAACCTGCCCATCCTGGCTTGATGAAACATCTATATAGTGTCCAGTTTTGTATAATATGTGTATGTATATGGGTGTATATATGTGTGTGTGTGTTTGTATACATAGTATCTAAGGGTGCATATTTATGTATGGGTGTATTCACACACACACATTCTTTTGAAAACGGGCATCAAAATTCCATTTTAAAGTCTGCCAGTATGTACACAGATAAAGATTATCTTATCTATCTTTCATGTTCCCTGAAGGTAACATCTTGGATAGAGGAGATATACAGAAACTTACTAGGTAGGGTGTGAGAAGACGGTCTGTAGGTCCCCTTACTATGAAGGGCTTTGAAATTAAAAATCAGTACTTTTAATTGCCTGTAGAAACAAAATGGCAATCAGTGGCTCTCCAGGAGTTTTTAAGTACGAGCCTTGAGGGGTACCTATAATATTAGCCACTATGTCTTGGACTATCTGTAGCTTCTAAATGTTCTTCAAATGTAACCCTCAAATACTATTGCATTGCAGTAATTGCTCAGGGGGTAACTAAAGCATGAGTGACAATAATTAATACCTCCCATCTCAGGAATTATAGTTTGTTCACAAGATGGAACTGTGTAAATGCTCACATGGTGACAGTTGTTACCTGCTTCTTGAGCAGGAGCTGTGAATCCAAAAGGCTCCTCAATTTGTGAACTAGCACTGCCAGGGAAGTACAATTCCATTCACCAGATTCTGTAAACATCTGAATCCAAAGCTACTCTGCCTCACTGACATTGAATCTTAATCTGTTTCTCTCTATGTAAACCCAGACAGTCTCTGGACATCTCAACTTTAACTGCATGATTTATTTGTCCAAAATTTGAGATCTATAATTCTGTATTATCAGCATGCTGATGAAACCTGTCTCTATGCCCCTGGATGATATCACCCAGCAGTTTAATATAAATATTGAATAGGAGCTGGATAAAAGTTCTGCTCTGCTACCAATCCAACCAGAGATCATATACCGGTATAACATGATCAATGCTATGAACCTGAGCTGAAAACCTGATTGAAATGGATCAAAATAACCCATATCCTTCCTCTTGCGGTGACTTTCTCCACAACTTTCACTCTAAGGTGGAGGTTGGAGGTGATAATTGTCAAGTATATCTAAATTGGGTATTGTTTTCTTGAGGAGGGACATGCTCTCACTTCTTTCAGAGAACAAATGTTCAGAGGAAATCACATGCATCACTTTTTTATCCTTACAACAGAACAAGAAATACTTTGGAGAAGCCATTTAATCAGTTTATGGAAGAGATTTGTTTTAAGCTTCCTGATAGTAGCTGTCTTTGCTGTAGTTGAATTCTGAATGGAGAGTTTAGTCTCTTTTCCTTGAAATACTTAAAATGCTCCAGAGAATTTCTCTGTTATTATTACATGATAATCAAAGTCTTATTTTTTTACATGGTGCAGTTGGGGATATAATTGTTATACATTGCATTATACTCTTATCTTGCTGCATATGTAAATATTTAACCCACTAGTTCCACATCTCAGAGCTACTGCATTTTATGACTCCTTTCAACACCTTTGAAAATGGTGCTGATTTTGGAAATTACTGTACAAATGTTTAAAAAATGAATAAGAATAAGCATTTCAAATGTAGGCAAACTCTATCAGTGAAATCTTTGTACTTAGAACTAATGTAGTTCACCATTAGTAAGTTTTCATATCACTAAGTAGAGTTGCAAAAAATCCATTTTGTATTTTACATAGGAAAATCTGAGGTGTTCTAAAGGGATATTTACACACATAACTGCTTCTCTAGAGTATGTGTATGTGTGTGTGCATGTGTGTTTAATAGAGAAATAGGAAATTGATTTCAAACAAAGCTATAAGAGTCCTGTAGTATTAACCAAAGAAAAGGCTAAAATAATTACAAAGGTAAATTACTGAATTCTACTTGATTAGATTTAGACACTAACTGCAGGTAGTACTCTGGTACAGTGCCAGTTGAGATTAAAATTTTTATTGCTAAGCAATATGTTTGTAAAGTGTGAGATCACATGACCATGTTGCTTGGTGACAGCAATTCTAGCTCTCTCAGTTTCAGTAGTAACATAAGGTCCACCCAGGTCATTAAGTAAAAACCTCATGTTTACTTTCTGCTGGCTTCCCCATTGATTTTGCAGGAAAAATTGGAAATGTGACTGAGGGGATGCTGTGACAGCCAGAACTCCTAGGACTGGTTGTAAGTTCCCCCTTGTTCTGCACTGTCATAACTTTGAACATTCACTTAATAAATAATACATAACCTGTGGATTACCTGTAATGATGCACAAAAAATAATTTCACCAGACAGAGCTACTGTGTATGAGATTATGCAGAACTGAATGTATATTAAGCTGAGTCATCATGCCTTTCTCTTCCTGTTATGCTCCAACTATTTATCTTTATATTCTTTATCTGAAAAATGTTAAGGATTACTAGTTCCTTGTCAGAGAATAAGGTGAATATTCATTTAGTAGATGTAAAATATCAAGTCCTAAAGATTGCTTATGCTGTTTGGATTCCTTGACTCAAAAGAACAGGAATATTTCTGATCTTTTATCAATCCATCCATCATCATCTATCTATCTTCTATCTATCTGTCCAGGATAAGATTTCTTATGCTGCAACACAGTCCATCAGATCCAAGTGATGAAGTATGCTGCAGCTCACAAAAATGTTATCTTTTAATACATTTAGTTAGTTGCAAAAGGTGTTACCAGACTCCTCTTGGTTTTTTGCTACCATAGATAACACAGTTCTCTTACAAATCCCTTCATGGATTGTTACCTAGTAGTTCTAAATAGATTTGTAAAACACAATCAGCTACAAGCTTTAAACTTGGGACTGTACAATCCTAATAGGGGCACTCCTAATGGCAGGTCGTAGATAAGGTAGCAAACTGGAGAAGAAAATGACAATCTGTCCCAGAATGCTGCCAAAAAACCAAATGAACTTCAAAAGTAAGATCATACAAATGTTATAAACCCCTTAAATTGATAGGCATCCAGTGAGTTTTTGGAGAAGAGTAGAAGAAAGAGCAAGGATGAGTAGTACTAGTGCTCTTTTGGTAGTAGGCTTCAAGTTGAAAAGTTTAACTCAGGGTGTGTCCAGGAACAAAAGGAAATTTTAATGCTTCGAAAAAGAAAGATGCTTTTATTTATTTAGTCCGTCCGTCTGTCTGTCCGTCCATCCAGTCAGTCATCAAATGTGTATTGCTGTCTTATCTCATGAAAGTGACTCAGGGCATTGTACAGCAAAACTATGAAGTAGTAATATAAAAAAACCAATTTTTATACATGAAATATCACAAATGTGAATCAAGATCAAAGTAAACTTGATTGGATAAGAGCTGGAATACCAAGGCTGAACACTGGCATCCTGATGCTATAATTGCTATTGACTACACAACTAGCAGGTGGAACTACACAACCGTTTTCATCTTTATTAAGACTTATCAAGAAAAAGTAGTCTATATTAAAATCCTCTACCAGAATTTGGTTTGGATAATCCCTAAAGAGAACTGAATATATGCCGACTACCTATGCTAATGCATCTCAATAAGGATGAAAATGATCACATAGTAACTTCTATTGGTCAGTAGTAATAATAACCGGTATTATAAACCGTTCCATAAGTGGGGAGAGTTGAGTCTTTTAGCATGAGGCCTAGACACATAACAGTAAGGTCTGACAGTATATAAGGAAGGAAATCTATTGTAATATCTATTGACATTCCAGGAATTAGCAGACCAAAATGGACTGGAATTGATTCAAAGCAGATCTTTTGTTGATAAAAAAAATCATAAAATAAATAGTGTAGCTTTTGACAAAATGGTGTCAATGACTGAATATCTTCCTTCTAACAACCTAAAAGATGCCTCCTCCCATGAGCATCACCAGATGGGCCACAACAAAATTTAATTAGCAATATGCAAGCAAAAATGGAGAGGCATTATTAAATAAAAAAACATGAACATCTTGAAAAAATACAGCTTAAACTAAAATAAAAACATCTGACCAGCAAGATATATTCTTAGCAATAGTCCATGTGGTTATATGGTAAATGAACATAAAGAATAGATTTAACCGACTGAATCTGACAAATGGAATTCATGAAGCATAGAAAGCTGATATGGTGATATAAACGAGAGACGGCATAAATACATAGAGCTATATAAAACAATACAAATTAGTGGCAAGTATAAAGATTTCATAACTGAACTAGAGCTAGACACACTGGAAAGTGAAGTCAAATAGTCTCTAGAAAATATTGCTAAGAATAAGCAGATGTTGAAACATCATGGTTGGGAATAGTATTAGCAACAGGAAATGTATTTTAATAGTAACATGACACAATGTCTCAGCTGAGATTAGCAAAATTATATTCATAATAATAAAAAACAAAAACCAACAATTTATGCTGATTCCATGGTGGTTGTCTTATATTAATGAAATTGGAACTAATTTTTTCTACAATGTCCAGAAACTATTAATTAATTTAATCTTTTATTCACTAAAATTTTCAAAGTTACTGATGCTTTTTACTTTACCTCATGATGATTAATTATTCAGCCATTGTAAAAGAAAATACTGCAGTCTTCATTGTTATTTGTACACTCATTTGGAAGTGCTACTTAAGTATCTGTGTGAAGCAAATTTATTCTAGGGAATCATAGTTGGCACAAAAATTTTCTATTCCCTTCCGCATCTTTTATTCTATGTAATGAATTTATAATTATTTCTATGTTCCATGATAATCAGGAATACTTGATTTCCAGGGAACCTCTGGGAAATAAAGTAGCCTTGAAATAAAGTAGATCCTTGAAAAAGCAGGGAGCAAGTCTCATCAGACACATGAGCGTTCTCATCAAAATCCAAGATTAAGGTCTACGTTGTGATGATGATGAGGGCATCTTTACATTAGAGTTTTAAACAAGCATACTGTATGTGTTTCAGGAGTCCCCAAATGAATCTATAATCAATAACTGGTCAAAACATTTATTAAGTTATCTTTGAAATTAAAGTAAAAAGTCAATCAAATAAAGTGGCTGACAGTTTATGGGGAATATAGTACAAATATCTAAAACCAATAAAAACTCAAATACAAACAATAATCTGTGATAGATGCAAAGATTTCAGAGAGTGGCATATTTATTTTAATGAGAAAAAAGGAGCTTCGGGGAGTAACATATTTAATTCACAGCTTGGATAGCAACAAACTGAATTCAAGAGGAAAATGGCCTGGAGTCAGAAGAGTAACACACTGAGTGCAGAATGAGATAAAAGCATGGATATAAGATAATAGCATGGGAAATGATCGTTGGATTACGTGCCATCAGCTCTTACCAACTATATAAAGTTAATCTTTGACTTACGATCAAAATTGGGAACAGAATTTCCATTGCTAAGTGATGCCGTTGTAAAGCAAAACATCAAATGACAGCAATGCTTAACAGCAATCCCGACACTTGCTGATGTCATTAACTGACACTCATGAGTCGTTAAGTGAGTACCCACGCCAATCTAAGCCATTCTTGGCTTAGGCCTTCCCAGTTGCAAGTCTCAGTAAGGTAAGGGGCTTCCTTCCACTCCCCCCACCCATTTATCTCCCTCCTATCTATGCACTTTGGCTCCCTGCCTCCCTTGGCTCTTGAAGGGCCAAGATGTCAGACCCAACCCAGGGCACTGCAGAAAGCAGAAGCAAGCAAGAAGCAGTGCCAGGTCCATGGCACTCTAGGAAGCCCAGCTCAGTGTAGGGCAAAAGAAGGGCACGGCTGAGCATGCCTAGTCAGTAGTGGGAGCAAGATGTTGAAATTCAGCTGGAGCAATGGAGTGCAGTGTGGCAGTGGGGAAAAAAAGCACAGATGGAGGAGCTAGGTGGGTGTTGAAGTGGGATGCATATACTCACTTAACCCAAGATTCTCAGTTAATGATAAAAATGTCACTAAGTATCGTGGCCATGTGATATCTCATAACTCTAGTGCTTAGCAATGGGAATTCTTGTCACAGTTTTGGTCTTTAAATCAAGGATTACCTTTTTATAGCTGGTAAGAGCTGATGACACAATCCATCAATCATTTCCCATGCCATTTTCTTACATCCATGCTTTTATCTCATTTTGCACTCTCTGTTGCTCTTTGGACTCTAGGCCATTTTCCTCTTGAATTCAGTTTGTTGCTCCTCAGACTCTGAATTAAATACGTTACTCCCTGAAGCTCCTGCTTTTTTCTATTAAAATAAATAGGCTTCTTTAAAGTCTTTTCCTCTCTCTCAAATTATTAACTGTATCATTATTTGAGTGTTTGAATGTTGGTTTTAGATATTTGCACTATATTCCTGCTTATTTGGTTGTCTTTCTACTTTAATTTCAAAGATTACTTAATAAATGGTTTGACCAGTTATTAATTATAGGTTCATTTTGGGGCTTTTGGAACCCATATGATTGTTTAAAACTCTCATGTAAAGATGCCCTCTCATCATCATAAAGTAGACCTTAATCTTAGGTTTTGATGAGGACCCTCATGTGTCTAATGAGATTTGCTCCCAGCTTTTTCAAACATCATTTTAAGGATCTCTTCTGCCACTTTATTTCCCAGAATGTTCCAGTAAATCAAGTATTCCTCATTATCATCATATATGAAAGTAACTATAAATTCATTGCCAAGAATAATGCAGCAATATGTATCATTATGGCAGAGATTTTATGATATTTTACAATAACACTTTTTATAGATTATATTATAGAAGTGGATTCCCGAGTTCCCCTTGACCGGGGAAGAGAGGTGGGGTATAAATCTAATAAAATAAATAAATAATAAAATTTATTAGCAAGCCAGTGACTGTTAAAAAGTAAAAAAAACATAAAAATAGTGATCTCTGTATATAATTGAGTTCTCATTGATTATTTTGAGGATAAACAACAGGTACATACCATATTTGTCTTTTTTAATCTTTTAGCTTCATTACATTTTCTGTTTTATGTATCATAAAGAATTATGGTATATCACGACAAATAACATTTGATTTTATATGCGTACTTCCAAGCTGTCTCCTTAGAATGTGGATGCAGATCTAATTTTGCCTCACAATTGCACAATCTCTGATTATTTTAAATCGGGAGGGGAACCAATACATTCCTGGTTTTGGGGAGAAAAACAAGATTGTGTAAGTGCAATCTTAGACTTGATTTGTTAACTTTAGTATTGATTTTGGTTTAGTACTTTATAATGTGTTCATGTGTGTGAGCAGCTCCTGCAATTATCCAGAATGGTAGTGCTGACTGGGAATGTCAAAGTTGTATTGTTGACATCTGCTTGGCACACAGTATGGCTTTGGGAAAAGCTGCACTAAATCATAAACTATGTATTACAAATTGCATGGGAAAGTCTGCCAGTAATATTGATGACTAGATAATTGATTGTTATTTCTAGGTATCACGATAATTGATCAATGTCTTTATTTAAATATAATTTAGTTTATATGTTACTTAGATTTAGAATATACAAGTGGAAATTTTAAGGGATAGTTTGGAGTAGTAGTCAAGGCATTGGACTAGAAACCAGGAGACTACATTCTAGTCTCACCTTAAGCCCAAAGCCAGCTAAGTGACCTTGAGTTCAGTCACTTTCTTTCAGCCTTAAGAAAGAAGCAATGGCCACTTCTGAAAAACCTTGCCAAGAAGGGAGCAGGGAAGTCCAGGCAATCTCTGAGGCCTGGACATAATTGGAAGAAAAGAAAGGGAAATTGTAGTTTTCATTCTATCTTTATTTTTTAAAATAAAAAAGAAAGCTGAATTATGGTAGCTCATTACAACATATTGGAGAGATTACTTCAAGCAAGGGGCTGCCTATTCTGCCCATTTGTTAGAATTTTATCATTTTCTCTACATTTAGATTACATTTTGAGTTTGGTCTGAATCAACTGATGTTTTATATAATGTTTTTCTCTACATTTTGAAGCATGACTTTGCTACTGAAGTTAACAGAAAATTCAGCATTATAATTGGCTCGTCTCTTGGCCTTAAATCCTATCATAAAACAGACATTGACATGACTGATGTTTAATGAGCTGTAATTGCCATTCATTACATACAAGACCTGGTGAATGATTCTGCAGAAGTAACAGCTTTTCATTGTAACCGAGAAAGGAATAGTTTATTTTGCTGGGATAAAAAAGGCCAAACACTTTTTATTTAAATGCCTAGGTACAGATGATTGTGATGCTCTTAACAAAGAGATAAAGTTGGTTTGTAAATGGGCTTGAGGAAAAGCATCACCGTATAAATGGGATGGAATTGGTTAAGGACAATTTTGAATACTTCTAAAACTAGGCATTTATAGTACCTGACAAGAAAACAAAGCTAGCTGGGAATGCTAAATGATAGACATTAGCCATTGTAATATTAGATTAACTGGTATGGCTGTCTTATTTTTAATGGTATTACAAGATACAGGAAAGGTCACGCAAGGCTGTTAGTCCTAAATGACATGCAGTTGGCTCTGCACACTTTTGCAGTGTGATAGTTCTGTCTCCTCTTCTATTATTTACCCCTCACTACTTCTTTCAAGACAAGGCTTTTCAATTTGAGTCAGTTAGGCTGCAGCTTTCTGGAAGAAAGAAATGCTAAGAGTTGGAAAACAAACACTTTGCATAATTGGTTGAGCCAGTTGGTGGAAATGTTTTCCTCAAGCATCTTCCTGTTAGTTTTGATGTGAGGAAATTAAACATTCAGTATACTGCATTCTATACTCAGTGCTTCTCTCTGCAGTTGTAATGTTTCTACTGTGTATAATAGGGGGTTTTACTTTGAAGACAATCTTGCTCATTTACCAAAAGCAGGAGAAAAGAAAGAAGCCTTTCCTTGCATTAAATCAGTTTCTGATAAACTTTGTGGCAGATACCATCAAACAGTTGTGGGCAAGATAATTTTAATGTTATTGCGATTTTAGAAGAAGTATAGATACTATTCATAATGTTACTTAGTGTTAGACTCAAGGGGCATTCCTTGAATACTTTTAGTTGAGGTGTTTCATATTACAATCCTTACTTTATTAAAAAAAATATTGGAGGTCCAGGAAAAATCACTATCATATGGAGTTCTTACATGTTTATCCACCATTTTTTTAAATCAGGAAAAAACATATTATTTTTTTAAGCAAGTATGTCTATTGAACTTAGTATTGATGAAGTCAGGGCTTAATCCACACATTTCAGAGAAATTACTTATTCAAAATTGATGTTGCTTCTTGATAAATAAGTCAATATGAAGAGAATATCAATTCTGTTAAAGTACATATCACGTACAATCTATCCTTCAGAAAAAAAGATAAAGGTAAGATGCACTCGAATCATATTTGACACCTGGGCATTTCATCCATGCAGCTTTCTTGGCAACATTGTTGCTATTAGCCACTGCCTTTTCCTGAAATTCTCTTCTTCTTAGTCCAGCCAACTCCCTGGAGTTCCTAAATTGTCTGTCTAGTTTGTCCTCCCATAAAGTGACCCTGCAGGCTTAGGAAATCAATAGATGTGACCACCTGCACTTTCCTCAGAAATAAGAACAAACGAACAAGCTGAGTCTGGTTCTGAATATATTAATAATATGATTAATTTCTTTTCTTTATAGGTGCGTTTGCTTGCAAGATGGTGCCATTTGTGCAATCTACTGCAATAGTTACTGAGATACTTACAATGACTTGCATTGCTCTAGAAAGGCATAATGGCATTGTTCACCCTCTAAAAATGAAATGGCAGTATACCCACAGAAGAGCATATACAATGTTGGGTAAGGTCCCATACAATTTTGTATTCTATACAATTGAGCGGCTCAAATCCCTAGCGCCGTGTAACGGAGTGAGCTCCCGTTACTTGTCCCAGCTTCTGCCAACCTAGCAGTTTGAAAGCATGTAAAAATACAAGTAGAAAAATAGGGACCAACTTTGATGGGAAGGTAACAGTGTTCTGTGCACCTTTGGCATATAGAGATGCCGGCCACATGACCATGGAGAAGTCTATGGACAGTGCTGACTCTTTGGCTTTGAAACAGAGATGAGCACCGTCCCTTAGAGTCAGGAACTGACTAGCACATATGTGTGAGGGGAACCTTTACCTTTACCTATTCTAGTAAATCTTGAGAATTTATTTTATTTATTTTATTTTATTAGATTTGTACCCCGCCTCTCTTCCTCTCTTCCCTGGGAACTTGAGGAGGCCAACAGCAGATTTAAAATACAACAATATACAATATAAAATAACTAAACCAAACAATCAACATATCCAAGGGGGGGCACATCAATTCCAGGCCATCCGACAGAGCCAGGTCTTTGTGGTTTTACGGAAGACCAACAAGGTTCAGATGGTCCTGATCTCCACCAGGAGGTGATTCCAGAGGGTTGGCACTGTCACAAAGAAGGCTTTAGCACAGGGGCCTGCCAGCTGACATTGTTTGGCTGACGAACCTGTAGCAAACCAACTCTGTGGGACCTAACTGGGCGCTGGGAGGCATAAGGTAGCACAATGCGGTCTCGAAGGTACCCCACACCTAAGCCATGTAGGTCTTTAAAAGTTGTTACTAACACCAATCGTGAGGTGACAAGGCCATGAGTGACCATGAGAAGAGGCTTCCGGTCCAGGAAGGGGTGTAGCTGGTGCAGCAGGTGAATCTGTGCATAGGCATCCTTGGCCACAGCTGAAAGATGGTAGTCTAATTATAGCTGTTGATCCAAGAGTACCCCCAAGTTGTGCACGCATTCTGAGAAGTGTCCTCCAGACACCGGGACATCCCGTCAGTGGCATCACTAATTCGATTGGGGGCAGAAATGTATAACTGGATATCATCAGCGTACTGATGATACCCAACCCCGTGTCGTCGGATGATCTCACCCAGCGGTTTCATGTATATGTTAAATAGGAGAGGAGAGAGAACCGAGCCCTGAGGAACCCCGCAAGGCAGGGCTCTCGGGTTCGATCTCTGCCCCCCCCCACCAACACTGACTGGGTAGAGCCCGAGAGGTAGGGGAAGAACCACCGCAACAAGGTGCTTCCCACTCCCAACCCCCTAAGCTGCCCCAGAAGGATACCATGGTTGATGGTATCAAAAGCCGCTGAGAGGTCAAGAGGTACCAGGATAGAGGAAACTTCCCTATCCCGAGCACACCAGAGATCATCCATTAGTGTGACCAATGCCGTCTTGGTGCTCTACCCGGGACTGCAAAGGATCTAGATATTTGCTGCTTGTTACTGAAGAGTGTTCTCTTTGCCCCCCCCCAAAAAAAAGGGGGCAAAAAGGCCCCCTAGCCTTTGGAGACCCCGGCAGTGCTGATCTTACTATGCTTTGCTACCTATCTGCCAGGTTTGAGATAGATTGGTGCAGAACTGAAAGTTTATTTAGAGCACATACAAACATTCATCCGCACCAGCAGTTTTGTCTTCTGACCTTTCTGACTCGTATTGGAGCCCATCTTCAGGGAACTTCTCTCTAGCAGAGGGTCTGCTCTATTGAGTTTGTAGCTTTGGAAGCAAAATTGTTTGAATAGCCTGAATTTGAGGATTGCAGATTGCTAACTCGTCAGGCCTCATTCATACTTTACCTTGGACTGCCATTGCATATCTTAATATAAAACAATGTTATTATTTTCCCAAAGGTCCTTTTTCAAGAGCCAACTGGACTTTCTGGTTTTTCTTTGAAGATGTTTCACTTTCATCCAAGAAGCTTCCTCAACTTTGACTGGATGGTGGGGAATGGAAGGATTTGTCTTCCTTGCAGATAGCTGGTCATTTGCATTCTTTTAGCAAGTCCTTAAGGTCACCTGGAGGTCAGAACCGAAGAAGCTTCTTGGATGAGAAGCAAAATGTCTTCAAAGAAAAACCAAAAAGTCCAGTTGCCTCTTGAAAAAGCACATTTGGGACAGTCACTCAGTCATTTCCTGCCTTTTTTCTTTTCTTTACTCAAGGCAAACATATCCAACATACCTTCCTCCTCCTATTTTCTCCATAATAGTAATTCTGTGAGGTGAGGTGAGCTCTGAGAGAATAATTGGCCCAAGGTTACTAAGCTGGCCTTCATGGTTAATGCAGGCCTAAAATTCACAGTCTCCCACACACAACCTAGTTCTCAATCCTTACATCTTTTTTCCTTTTTTTTGGATCAAAAGAAAATCCTTTGAATTCCATTCAGAAGTTTCCTTTTTCCTCACTTTAGATCCAAAGAAATACTAGCCATTCTGGGAACTCTCTGATTTCAGATTATAGGTATAAATAAAATGAACAAAATGTCATACAATGTGGATCTTGATCAGTAGAGGTTTCCATATGAAAGAAACTGTTCTTTTTCATTCTGTGTTTATATGTATATTTTGTGGTGGGAGGGGTGCATATTTACTTTTCTTTGTTTGTCCAGTCATTTATATTTTCTTTTCTTGATAAAAGTAAACATCTGATTTCTAATTGATATGCAGTTCTTTTAACTTTATTGTATCATCTGGACTCATATCATTTTAGTTAATAATTGTAATAATTCAGTAACTCTTTTCCCTAAAATATAATTCAGTATTTGAATAACTAAATATCAGACCTTTCCATTAGCAATTTAAATCTGTTACAACCCATTACATTGCTGTTTTGTAGTTTCATTTTAGCATCCTTTCTACTTTCATTTTCAGTAATACAGTTCCTTTGTTTTCAGAAATAGTTAATGAAAAAAATAATGTTACTGATCTATTCTCTGCATTCATTAATGATATGCTACTTCATTGCAATTTTACTGTGTCAGCTATAGAACTATAAGTAGTTCTCAAATTAGAACCATTCATTCAGCGACCTGTGGTTCTATGATCAAAATTTGGGCATTTAGCAGTGCCATTCAGTTACAATTGCTGGGTTGCTGCAACTCCCCCACTACAAACTATCACTCCCCAATCTATGCCTTTTTGACCACTCTGCACAATGGCACTCAGTGCCAGCAGACTGGAGCTGAAGAGGTCCAGGCCTGCAGCAGCCTTGCCCAGCTGCCGCTGCCTCCAGGCCTCTGCTTCATCCCCAGGGCTGCCACTGCCATTGCCTCAAGCCCCACATTGCACCACTTCAGCATCATTCCCCAATTGCCTCTAGAAAGAGCACTTTTGGGACACACTGCTTGGTAAGAATTCTCCTTGGCACATTTCTTCATGCTATCTTGATTAGTCCCAATTAATGTATTATCCAGCCAAGTATGGATTTTGATCTTTATTGTTCAGCAAACAGCATACACTATGCCAAAAACTCATTGCAGTTCAAGTTTATAGTATTTAAATGTTATCAATTCTACCAGAAAAAAGTGAATGGGAAAACATATTTTCATATTGGAAGAAATATAGACTCAATGGTCTGGAAATAATACATGTATAAATGTTTATTGCATGATTTTTCTTTGCTTGATCATATTGATTCCCCTTCAGAAATAACACTATGGAACAAGCAGTTCAAAATACTTTTATGGATGGTGCCATTAGAATAAAGGAGTTGAGACAACGTCTTTCATTGCATCTTCCATTCCATTACCAGTATAAATTTTATATTTTGTAATGATCAAATCACAAATCACTTTGAGATTCTTCCATGTATTCTCTCTGTAAAGTTAGATTTATATTTTTGTATCTGTCTTACTGTGATCCACAAATACTAAAAACAACAATAAGAACATTAATAATTCTGTGTTCAAAAACAAACTATAATAGTACCTTTATTTCCATGAAATAACAAATCATGATTAAATCATTGATGAAACTATTGCTGATTTAATTTATAATCTAGGACTTTACTTGAGCTATGTAATTTATCTCTGTGATACTGATCTATGTCTCTATTGTTCCATATATTCAGTATTCAGTTAAAACATCTATGTCTTCAAACTGTAGGCAAGAGAAAACATGATTAAAAGATGTAGATTTGTCTTATATTTTGTAAAAATCATTTTTAGAAGTGTGTCATTTCCATAATAGTGAGGCTTTTTAAAAATGTTATGCCAGTTTTTTTAATAAAGTTACTGGGTATATTATATAAACCTAATATATTCAAATGTTTGTGGTACTTAATTTAAAATAGGTTTGTGTAAAGTAATAGATTGAACATAATAATCTGAAATACCATTCTATTTGGAAAAATAGTGCATATGTTAATGGCAAATGAATATTGGAAGTATTACTGTATTTCTTCCTTAATAGATTAGAAAATATATATTATTACACAATGCTGTATTTTCAATATTATTTGCAAGAATAAAATATTACTACTCAATTGTGGTCGTAGTTCTCCACTAATGACCACAATTGAAACCAAAATTTCTGTTGTTAAGCGAGACAGTTGTTAAATGAATCTTTCCCATTTTACAATCTTTCTTCTTAAGTTTGTAACGTGGTTGTTAAGTGAATCTGGCTTTGCCATTGACACGGCTTGTCAAAAGGTCACAAAAGAGGATTTTGTGATCCTAGGACACAGCAAAGTCATAAATATGAGCCATTTGCCAAACATCTGAATTTTGATCACATGACCACAGGGATGCTGCAACAGTCATAAGTGCAAAAAATAATCATAAGTCCCTTTTTTCAGTGCTGTTGTAACTTTGAACAGTCACTAAACAAAAGATTGTAAATAAAGGACTACCTGTATTAGCATTTATAGCTTATATCTTAGCTGTATTATCAGATACAAAATGCATGCATTGACCATACATTTTAATAATTTGGACTTTTTATTCATTGCATTGAAATACATTAACATCATGAATTATCTGTTCCAAAATAGCATTATGTATATTCAAACTCTATTTCCATCTGTTAACTGTTTCAACTCCATACCATTCAATACAAGCAAGTATTTTAAATGGACAGTAAACATTGACAAAGTGATGTAATTCGTATTTACTAACAAAGTTGAACGTATCTATATTACATAATAAGCTTCCACTTCCATCTTGTATTAATTTGTGAATCTTTGTTTCTCTTTGCATTAATCATTCTCCTTAGCTAAATTGTCCATAAGACCAGTGATTCCATCGGCAAATTATCCAGAAAATGCTGTCGGTGCACATTGAGACATTTGTGCCACTGGTGTATTTGCTGCTATTGCAGTAATTACCCTGGCAGCAGTCTCTTCTGGCCAGCATTGTTCCCTTTGTTTGTTTGTTTTTTCATGGCACCATAGCTCTAACTTTTATAGTGTCCAAACACCTCAAAACAGATCTCCTATTGATCTCCTTATTGATGCTTTTCCTTCCCTCTTCTTTCTTTCCTTTTCCCCCCTCTTTTCACTTTCCTTTTTTGACTGGCAGTATCATCCAGACAAACAGAGCACAGATGTGCCAGCAGGAGAAGCAGAGGCACGCATGCAGAGGTTCATCGAAATTGATCGAGCATGGAAAATTCTAGGAAATGAAGAGACAAAAAAAGAGTATGACCTGCAGCGGCGTGGTAGGTTCCTGCCGAGGAGTGCTGTAGCAGCAGCAGCAGCAGCTCTCAGTGGTCGGAAGTGTGGGAGTTGTTTCGTGGCGGTTTCTGAAATATTATTTGTTCAACCAAAACATTTCATTTGCTTTTATCTTTGGTTTCATATTTAGAAGCATTATTTATACTGATTGCCACATCTGCATTAGGCAGTTAAAAACATTAACATGACTTTCGACAAAGCGTTAGGTGGTAACTGTTCTAAATGTAATGCATGTAGAATTTAGATAATAATGACTTCATTTAGCCATTCTTCATTTGACAGTATTTAAAGCATTTTCACTAAATGTTCTTAATTACTGGAGTCGCGCCCTTTGCTACGTTCCACTGTTACATTTTAAATTAGTTTGAGTAATTTATGTCAAAGGTATCCTGCAGCATATGGTTTTATGAACACTTTGCAATAATTAAACTGTATCCTTTCTATCACCTTTTACAAATCAAGCACTGTCCTAGGATGTGGGGTTTTTTTTTTCATAAAGCATATGTTTTTTTTTCTCATAAAGAATGCCAGCTAGTTTTCAGAAAGCATGTTATAACCACAATTCATTTAACCAGGCAGTTCCAGCATACCTTTTTGTATATCTCTTGAAATATAGCATTGTAAAACAGTGACAGGCTGTTGTGAAAAAGAAAGGGGGAAATGTAGGTCAGATCTGTCACACATGGGCTACCATTACATGACGTGATAGGCTGTCTTTCTGCTCTGGCCTCAGGATAGGAGTCCCCCAGCCTTCCATTAGAACTTTCAATAAATGTATATCCACCCTCCATGTTAATGGGGGGAGTCAATAATAGTGTATTGCCTGTGGGAAAAACACTCAGTTGCACTCTGCAGTAACACACTCTGGTCTAGCATTGACGTGTAGCTACCACCACTTTTTAGTGTGTCTGATAAAAGCTCACTGTCTCTGCAGCATGTTATTGAATTCCCTTCCATTGTACGTTGGCACACCATCAAACCTTTCTCTCTTGCTGTTTTAACTTCCCTGCTGTGAAGGTTGCCACAATTTTATTTGAGAAACAAAGGCTTAGTCAGCGTGGCTGGCAGATACATATAATATACTGTGTAGACAAGCTTTTTTTTGTTCATTAATTATTTGAAAATGTGCAATGGACAAAATAATTTTTGATCTAATCGTATGGCTCAAAGCCTAAGTAAAAATTAGCATTTGTTAGGCAAAAAAAATTATAATGGAGCTCTGCTTTTACGGAAAAAAAAGCCTCCCTTTTGTAACAACTGATGGAAATCATTTCATTCAAACATATTACATAATTACATTTGAAATAAAAGTATAATTAAATATTAATAGCTAGCATCATCCTTTCAGGCAATGTGGAGAATGAAGATTTTATTATATATTTAGTAAAGCTTCCCTGGACTTAAATTTTTAAATATTTAAAACTTATCCAGATTTATTTGATTTAGTCGAACATGGCCGCTGATGAGCATTTCTTCTTGTTCTGAGAGGATTGACAGTTCTCTGGAAATAAGTTATTTAATAGTAATCTATATGCAAGTCCTTGCTGCAATCACAGGAATGGCAACATGTATGCCTAGGACACGTAGCTTTTGTTTTTAGCTAAATTTGATGTATTAACTGTTCCCTTCATTGGGATGTTTCTGCCAGTAGAAGTGACTAAACTATCAGAATGGTAGTCAACATTATCTCCAAGCTGGGATTCCTGACTTACTGCTTTCTCACTATCCTGAAAATGTGTAGTTAGAAAGTGATTAGAGGAACAGAGATTGGCACTGAATATAAAAGAATAACAAGCCAGTAATCCCAATTAGGATATAACACAAAACCAACTATAGAGAGCGGCTTCTTTATTTAAATCTTGCCACAACCACCAGAAACAATTGGAACAGAACTCCTAAGCTTGTTGAACCAAGAAAAACTAATTGGGCAGCATTTATTAGCACTTTTGTTTATGAATAGACACATTTATGAAGATTTCTGGCATATGTCATATTAGTGAGATTTATTTTATTTTTATTTGTATAGCAAAAATGATAAATGCATGTATAGCAATGTGTAGCAAAATGTTAAAAAGCACAGTGACATCAGCTATGGTCAGTCCAACTGATCGAGAGTAAATGCAGATTTACATTGTTTACAATATTGAATATAGGTAGTTCTCAATTTATCACCGGTTGCTTAACAACTGTTTGAAGTTACAATGCGCG
>JANHGC010005526.1:0-15533 GCA_027560395.1 Boaedon fuliginosus | reverse complement strand
GGAATTGCCGTCGAGTAGGGGATGTACTGTTTTCCTCATGGTAATATATTTGTTCTCGAAACAGGCCCATTTTATACCTTGTAAGAAACTCCCATCGGCTAAACGATTAGCCCATATATTCCTGCACAATATATACAGGCTTCATGGGGTACCTTTAAGGGTGATTTCCGATAGGGGGGTCCAGTTCACTTCTCGCTTCTGGCGTGATTTCCTGAATCTCATAGGATCTTCTCAAGGACTGAGTTCCGGATACCATCCGTGTACTAACGGAGTGGCTGAACGGGCTAACGCCATGGTAAAAAGATACCTCCGTAGCTACGTAAATCAAAGACGAAGTGACTGGGTCGATCTCTTACCCTTTGCCGAGGTGGCTTACAATGGGGCAGTCCATAGCACTACGGGGTATTCGCCATTTCGGACAGTGTATGGAAAGGAGATCAATGCTATACCGGAGTTAGATCTAGAAGCTAGAACGAGGTCTACACCTCAAGAGTGGGCAACCACATTACCTGTGGTGTGGGAACAGGTTAAACAGGCTCTCAAAGAGGCAAGAGAGAAATATAAGAGGTGGACAGGTAGAAAACAGCGACCACAACCACCCTTGAGAGTTGGTTCAAAGGTCTACCTGTCAACGAAGTATCTGAAGCAACATAGGAAGTTAGGCCCCAAGTATATCGGTCCGTTCCCTATTACTCGTATTATAAATCCTGTGGCGGTACAATTACAATTACCAGCTTCATCAGGCCGTATTCATCCTACGTTCCACGTTAGCCTATTAAAACCTGTTCCGCCTGACTCCCCCATCCCAAAGGACCATTATGAGGTCGATAATATCTTAGATATGAGGCAGCAACAACAGCAAACGCAGTATTTGGTTCATTGGAAAGGTTATCCGGATCACGAGAACTCCTGGGTTAACGCATCCAATATGAACGCTCCACAGCTTCTCAAAAGATTCCATAAATCACGGTTAAGGTCACAGTCAAGGAAGATTCCATGATATGTTATTATATTGTTTTCTTTTATAGGTGGCTACGTGGTGAGGGGAGCCGCCTGTCAGGCTCTGGGTCCTGTGAGGTGGTGGCTCCTTTAAGGCGAGATGGCTGGGTGGAAATAAAAGGCCTCACCAGGACTCCACCCCTGACACTTTCCTCGCATCAATCAGTTCTACCTACGTGCAGCACAAATAAACGAGGGTTCTCCGAAGGCTTTTGTTCTCTGTGTGTTCCTTCCTTCTACCGCTCGACGTTGTGACAGACTGACACATACTAAATACTAACACCTTGATTGAACCTTTTAAAAAACCATTTTCTTTTCCTCTAGTTAGAATGTAACATGACTTATTAAACAGCCTATATGTCAGGTGTGAAAGATCTACATGTGAAGGTCCAATTAAATGGATTTATCTGATTTATTGCTCTTACCTACAGGAATCTACTCTAAGGTTAGCACTACTCTGGCTAGATCAGAGTTAATGGAATTCAAGAGGAATTAGATTTAGTCCATTTGTGGTTATGTTAAGATTCTAGGCCAATTCCTCTTTTGACTCCACCATCAGTTCTGCCACTTCTCCTACATGATGGTTAAAACATTAATGAAATGAGTAAGTACATGATACTAAAGTGAACTAAAGGCGTATGTTAGCTATGATTAATTTAATTAATAGACAATAATAGCATTCAAAATACAGTGTCATAAATAAACTATTAGGCTTAAAATACCTTTCAATAAATAATTAAAATTACATTTCTGAAGAAACAGTCACATATGCATATAAAGGTAAATAAATAGCAGGTTATTAGATTTGAATCATGCTGTAAAATATTATTTTAGTAAATTGTAAAAATGGCCTTAGGGTTTTTAAAAATTATCTTGGATACTTTCATCAGAAAAGATGTATAGTTCTTTCCCGTTAATTCTTTGTAAAATTGTAAGGTTTGGATTTAATTTTACATATTGAAATACTGTAATTATACATAAATATAAATATTTTGGAGATTTGTTTCAAAATATAAATAATATAGGTTTAATTAGTAATTGAAAAATGTTATTTGTGTATGTGTGTGTATTGTTTTGTAATCAAAATACATTGCTGGCTGAAAGTCGCCACTCTAGTCGTCTCTCTGACCGGGGAAGAGAGGCGGGGTATAAATCGAAATAAATAAATAAATAAATAAATAAATAAATAAATAAATAAGTCTGATCAACAATTCAGTTTCCAAGTACCCAATCATATTAACATTCAATAATATCAGCCTAATAATAGCTTCCAACTTTCTATAATGATAGAAAAAATAAAATTAAAATATTCTAACACAGAATATACCATATTCTACCATAACAAAGTTAATTAAACACTTTCAATGTCACATTTGACAGAAATAGAAAGAGCAAGGGAAGAAACTAAAGGTTGAACCTAATTTACATTGGAACAATATCTAATATTCAGACGGATACATTGCTTACATTATTTAGCTGCAAATCTAGACTGGTATCTATTTTTATTTTACTTTAGGTCAACGTAAATATATTTGTTTTCAACTGAATCATTTTGTTTTTGTAGTGTATATTTACAAGGAACTTAACAGATACACCATTGCAACAAAAAATTATATCATTAGAAAAGCAGAAGAAGGAGGTAAGTTGAAGCAATTTTTATTGGATTTTAAACCCAAATCATTACGATTCTCTAAAATATAGTTTCTATACTACTTCATGGGTTAGTCTGCATGGAAGGAGAACTACACACGAAGAACAAGAATAAAACTGCATGGCAGGTTTTTTGATGATTCATTCCAACTACCTGTAGATAGGCTTGCTTGTGGTTTGCCAGAAAAGCAAGCCAAGCACATCACTGACCTCAGCAGTGCATTTCTGGATGTCAGTGAAGATAATGTGCAATCCAGCAGTTGCATTTGAGAATTCCTTTCAGAATCACCAAATTGTTTGTACAATAGTTACAGTTCTCATTTGATTTCAGGCTATATTTTTCCACAAATGAGTTGCTGAAGGAACAATCAAATAATTCCTGCAAGAAGGAAAATGGAATCAATTTAAATAGTCCTGTGTAGATACATACAGAACTTTCTAAAATCCTGATGAGAAAACAGGTACATGAATAAGAAATGGAACATGTAGACAAAGAAGAATGGTCTCCAGAAACTTTAGGAATTTAGCCTATATATATAAAATCAAGCTTTCCCTAGGATTTTGAGTTGCAACTCCCAGAATTCTTACTGGGAATCCTGGACGTTATAGAACAGGAGAGTCAATTTGGTATAGCAGTTAAGGTGCTGGTCTAAAAATTTTGTCCTATGCATGGACTTTATCAAGCATGTGGCTAATAATTACATGTGAGCATCTAATGTGATACTACCACATTGTATGTAACTGAAACACATAATACATGCAGCAAATACACATAATATTTAAAGTTGCCTGTTTGAAACTATTTTCCATCAGTAGTATAATAAACATTTGGACATATTTTTTAACATTCCCCTTTTTAAACACAAGTGTATTGTACTAATTTTCAGATCAACATTAATTTTTAAAAAGTCATTAATATAGACATTTTTCATGAATTTCCTCGAATATGTTTTATTTGCATACACTTTCTCTGATAGAAATAGAAAAATTAATAATAATTTTGTTTCAATGTGCACATTATTCAGGAACTGTGAATTACTGTAGGTTGATATGTATTAAATATGCAATCAAGTCTTTTTCCTGTGAAACTAGCTCTGCATATTAAAATACACAGAATAATTATAACATGACACCAAGGAGCTGGAGAGAAGCTAATGCTATATTGTGAAATAACTTTCAGAAATATAAAGAAACCTGCACATCTTGAAAATTCCCACAGGCAGTTTGAGTTCAGAATTTAGTGCAGTAAATTTTGTTACGGTATAATATTGACTTATCTGCCACTCCCAATCTATTTCTTGCCTGGCACTTCATTCATATTCATTCATTTCTGAATTACAGGGTAAATTAAATATTCTTAAGACATCTGTACAACAATGGAAACAATCATGAATTGTATTCTGAAATATGAAAATATTTGCTGGTTGAAATGTTAGACTAAGCAAACTATGAAAAGTCCTTGACTTACAACAGTTCATTTAGTGATTGTTCAAGTTGCAATCACACTGAAAAAAGTGATTTATGTCTTCCGGTTTGACTTCCGGCGACGGGGTAACGGAATTGATGGGGCTCCACAATTCCGTGCCCAAATTACCAGCTTGAGGGTCCACAGAGTGACCTAAGTTTCTCTGTAGGGGAAACGAAGCGAGGGGGCATACTTTGGGGGTTGGAAGGAAACGTAATCCTCTCCCCACCCAAAAGTCAGCTCTGTAGCCACGGCCAGCTAAGAAGGCACCAAAATGGTGACCAACAAGTCGGGCTCACTCCGGAAATAAGATTGAGCAGGAGGAAAGAGGAACTTCGAACGGAGCTCACTGATAGGTGAGATAAGATCATTGCAAGATTGACAGTCCAGTGAGAATCTTGATAAACCCAGACCCTGGAAGCTGTAAAAGTGAGTAAGCAGCGACGATAGATTTGGAAGGCAAAGGAATTCTTTCGAAGAGTCATTTCCCTCCACGGCTCCTGCTTTTCAATTTGGGAACAGCCGGAGTGAGTTTATTCCGAAAAAGATATTATTTAAAAGTGTTTTATCAGCAATATTTCGGGAAGTAATGGAGAAGAAAATAACGGAGACCTGTAAGATCATAAAAGAAGACTGTGATGCACTTTCAAAAGATTTGGTGGAGATACGCAATTTGGGACTTAAAATCTTGGCAGTGTCCTGGGATCATATGATGACTTTTTGTGACCTTTTGACAAGCAATGTTAATGGGGAAACCAGATTTGCTTAACAACCATGCTACTGACTTAGCAACTATAGCAATTCACTTAACAATGGTGGCAAGAAAGATCATGAAATGACCAAAAGTCATTTAACAGTTGTCTCAGTAACAGAAATGTTGGGCTAAATTGGGGTCATAAGTTTAGGACTACTGCATAGTGAAAAGGTTGGAGAAAGATAGAATCCATAAAGTTTTAAATGTTTGAGATATCGATAGTTTAAAAACTATATATTTTCCCTATCTTCTCTAAAACTCAGCTGGTGGTATTTAAAGCTAAAGCCTAGAGATTGTTAGAAAAAATAGAGGAATTTGGGGAAGTAGCTGGACTGAAGATTAATAAAGATAAAACAAAGATAATTGTTAAAAATATTACTGAAAAAAGAAAAAAAGATCTGGAAAGAGCTAAACATTCAGATTGTGAAAAGAATTAAATATTCGGGAATACAAATAACTGCAAAATGTATCACAATCAAGACTGATAACTATGATAAATTTGATGAAACAAACGAAAACTGACTTGGAGAATGGAAGAATTTACAATTATCCTTAATGGGAAGAATAGCGACAATCAAAATAAACATATTACCAAAATTCCTGTATCTTTTCCAGACGATTCCCATACAATTAGAGAAAAAATATTTCGAAGAAATAAATAGGATGATGGTTAAATATATTTGGCAAGGTAAGAAACCAAGAATTAAATTAAAACTACTACAAGATGCAAGAGAAAGAGGTGGCTTTGGCCTCCCTGATTGGGAATTATATTATCAAAGTGTGGGATTAGTATGGCTGAAGAAGTGGATTCAACTAAGAAATGAAAGACTATTGACACTGGAAGGCCATGACTTACAGACAGGATGGCATACGTTCTTATGGTGCTAGGGGAGTAAAGTCCACAGATACTTCAAGAAGCATGTGATAAGAAAGGCATTATTGACAACTTGGGAAAAAAATAAAAGAACAACATTACATGAAAATTCCAGTGTGGATATCAACCATAGAAGCAATTATATATCCAAATCTTATAAACTTAGGGAAGATACTTAGATATAAAGACATATTAAATGAACATGGAGAACTAAAAAAGAAGCAAGACCTGACCAAACAGGGAATAGACATTTCATGGTACCCTTTTTGGCAAATACAATAGTGTAACATTATTCAAAAATAATGTGAAAATATTGTATTAAGTATTGCTTAATCGTTTCAGCTTTTGTCAGTGAACAATCAATGGGATCAACATTTCAGGCAGATGAAACAGCATTATGAAAAAAAGGTAAAACAAATAACAATGATACACTGTTGTTTCAAAGTATTATCTATTTTCTATGATGTATAGTTATTTTTCTTTAACTTAAATAGACTTATATACTGCTTCAAGTGCTTTACATCCTCTCACAGCGGTTTACAGAGTCAGCCTATATTGTCCCCAACAATCCAAGACAGTGTAATATCAAGCAGAAAAGAGAAAATAGGATTGCAGAGTACATAAAGGTATGAGAGTATAATCCTTAAAACTAAATGAAAATTGCCATCTATTACTTTGCTATAAAATATGCAGAAAAATCATTAGCTTGGGAATATTCATAATTAATAGTGACAATGGGTAAGTCTTGAACTGGGATCACAGAGACTCAGGTACCCCCCCCCCATTGTCCTTGGAGCTCATGGAATGATTTTAGGCCAGTCACAATCTCTCAGCCCCCCTGACTTTATCAAATGTTTTCAAGAGAAACCTGACATTTCTGCGACATTCAACCCTTTCAGAAAATAGAAATAGATGTGTAACAACAGTAACAACAATAATGTTGTCTTTTAAATTTGATTTTGTTAGTGGCAGGAAAAGTATACTTTTATTTTATCAGCCTGTTGTAGTTTCCTGCATTCCAATCTTCGGTTACTATACTTAAGTGCTCACCTTCTTTGAAACACCAAGGACTGGGAAATAATAAGAAAACATCACAGCAACCAGGGACTTTTGCACTACTTCTGTTACAGCCGTCAGTTTTTCTCCCACAGTATCCCAGACAATATATCTTCAGGCAGCTTGGAGGAAAAAATATAGCATTTCTCCTACTGCAAGGAAATAGCAAACAAACAAACAAACAAACAAATGAGCTGACAATGTAGCAATTGTTGAATATCTTTCAAATGGTGCCATGGGCAGTGTGCAAATGAGCTCATAGTGAAGAGAGACTCACAAAGCCATGTGTTTCATTTCTAACCTTACATTAGAAATTTTAATTAACGGCCAAAAAAAATGGAAAAAGATATTTGAGTAATTTAGTGACTCCGATGTCAACAATCCAAAGCAAGTTTTCCATGTAATTTGCATATGAGCTAAATAATCTTTATACATTTAACATTAGGATATAATTTATACCTTAAACATTCAAGGATTGAAGTGCAGAGGCAGCTTGTGGAGCCGTGTGACTGAAGCTAAGGTTTTGTTTGTACAACACCAGTCATTTTGTCAGTTGTATATAAGCTTGTCTCTGTGCTATTAGTTGATTATTATATCTTGATCTGGTTTCCTAGATCTTGACTAAACTAGATTTTATTGCCAGTGGTTTCCTTTATGTTTTTGAGCCGGATGTTGTGTTTTCCAATTGCTGCTTCCTAATGGAACAGAATAAAAGATTCATTTCTACAGTCACCTTGTAGGGCAGATGGGTGGCACAAAAATAAATCAACAAATAAATAAATAAATAGATAGATATATCTTACAATATAGTTTTGTATCATGTTGCAGATCACAGAAATGAAAGAAAAACTGGAAATTATGCAGAAAATTGTTGGGGATCTTGAACAAGAAAGATATCAAACAAGGGAAGAGTGCAAAAGACTGGGAGAGTTGACGAGAAGCCAATTAGTGCAGGAAATGGTAGGAGAATTGGATGTGTGCCAGTGTTTTTATTAGGCCTGGTTTCTAACTGTTCATTGTTCGATTGTTTGTGTTTAAATGTGCATCTTGCTTAGTTGAAAAGTGACTAAAATACCAAGGATTTACCTTTCACTTAGTAGCTATTGACAAAAGAAAATAAGATTTACATTTGTTGAGCTGTCATTCAAAAATATTTTCACAGTCATTCACTGCTCTCTTTAATTCAAGAAACTTGATTTACTTTACTTACTTTCTTTCTTTCTCATAAAATAGTTTTCAAGTTATGTAGGACCAACCAGATAAAGTTTTTATAGGCCTAGACCACAGTTGTCAGGCCCTTTTATGGAGTCCCCTGGTTCAGTTTAATTAAACTTTTTTTTTAAAGGGAGCGTTTTAAAAAATTGCATGTTAAAATTTGTTTAGATCAGTATTTCTCAACCTTGACAGCTTTAAGATGTGTGGACTCTAACTCACAGCATTCCCCAGTCAAGAATTCTGGAGATTGAAGTCCATGTATCATAATGTTACTGAAGTCGATAAATACTTATTTAGATAGATATAAAATGAAGAAGAGAAAAATGCTGTATTTCTGTGGTCTGGGAAAGAATCAGTGTCTATAATATACTCAATTTACAAAAAGAGTTAGCTCTTTTAGATCCTGTTTATTTTTTATTTATAAAATTATCAACTGCTCAAATCTATAAGATTATAAATAATATACTGACAATTGACTTTATAAAATATAGTAACAACGGACTCAATCAATTGATCACTTGATTTTATTGTTTTGACTATCTATCATAACAAATATGATCAAACCTATACAAAAGTGGCCAAACCTTAATGAAATACATTAAAATTACAAAAACCAATGAAAACATTAACACTGTGTTATTACGGAAAATAAAATATCAGAATACATTAGAAACGTTTGATAAAATATTCTCTCTCTTTAGCTGCAGTCAGTGCAAATCTTGCTAATATCTAATCAGTGTCTCCTTATCCAAATGCATTAGTTATTCAATTTTATTTGAATCAGGTCAAAATGATATTCTTACCAAGAGAAGTTCTAGAAATTTTATACACTGTGAAGTACAAATAGGACAGTACAGTTCCTTTCCTTGGAGTAAGGGCAGAGCGTATATTAGATGGGACTCTGAGAAGCCTGAGAAATCATGTTTCCTGCAAAATGTCATTTGCAGAAACCCTGGTCTTGTAAAAGCCTCTCACAGGGATCGCACAGTAACACAGCTCAGATAATGTTTGCATTCATTTTTGTTTTTATTAAGTACATGCCACCAAGGAGCAATTTTATTTTGTGATCATGTAAGCAAATTTCTTCGGACAAAGACATTTAGAACTCTTCACATAATAGATTATTGTTTTGATTATTTAAATTTAAAAAGAATTCTAGAGAAAACAAAAAGATATGCACATGATTGTATTTTTTTGGGAAAAAGGTAAACCTGTTGGTGCAAAATGGAGCAGTGAAAATCATTTGCTCCTGAAAGCTTCTGTTCTGTTCTGATGTTTATTTCGAGATTATAGTCCACAAGAGAGTAAATATAATAAAATAAAACTCATATAAATCCTGGCTGTTTCATCTTCCATATCCCTACTATCATAATAGCAATGAGTTATGGTGTTCCTGGGGAAATTTGTATTTACTATGAATCCACTTGTATCACATTGGTATGACTATTAGGCAGAAAAAAATTCAGGCTATTTGTCTGCTGAATTCTTAAAGATAAAAGATGGCCTGGTAACAACCGCACATAACAAATGTATCTAGATATCTAGCTAAAAAGCTCAGGAGTCTTATTCCACAGATCACTGTGGAACAGTGTAATCTTTCCTATTTTTCATGTTCTAAAATTTATTAAATAATATTATTTTACATCAGATGTTCGGCTTCTCAAAGAGCAAAATTACTTACTATCATGGCATCTGGAAAACAGTGGAAATTAGTTCCGGTAAAATTGATTTTGAACCAATTGAAAATATTTTCTCTTGCTCTTCTGCCAAAAGCACACTTAAAGAAGTTTTATGCACAACAACAAAACATGCAATCCATTCTCGATTGCCGGATAGGATTTCAGCAGAGCTGACAAACTGGCTCTAAGTCTACTAATCCTATGTAATGTTTATTGAAGAAATAAGTGAACACCTTTATGCATTTTAGGGAGAGACTGTGAAGCCACGGTCTTACATGCAGTTTTTCTTCTTGGCCTACCAAACAAGTACTTAGTTTTATCTTTCTGTGGGCTGGTCTGACTCCATTTGTCATTTGTTTTTGTAGTGGTCAAATTTGCCATTTGTTTTGTTTTTGTACTGTTTGTAATAATCTCCAATATCACATTTCTTTACAAGAAATCTTTTGAGTTCAAATTGATAATTTAGGGCAATGTTTCTCAACCTTGTTGACTTTAAGATATGGGGACTTCAAAACATGCTGGGGGATGGAGAATTCTGGGAGTTGAAGGCCACAAATCCTAAAATTGGCAAAGATTGAGAAACACTGTTTTAGGCCTTTTTTGGGGATAAATGTAAATACATGATCCAAACCTACCCCTAAAATATAAGGTTGTCCAGAAAGAGTCCTGAGATACTAGAGAGGTAGGGAGCAGCCTCATCAGATGGCTTCTAGTGAATTTCTCTATCTCTATGCCCAAGATAGTAACCATTTTGCAAGGTTGGCTTAAGTAGCTTCTTAAAATTTAAGGTGGGCAAAAAGTCCGCAAAACCGCTTGCTGTTCTACACTAAGATTGACCTAATTCATCATTCACATGTTGAATGATCCTCGATACAAAATAATTGCTCTTTAACACAGATACCTAGCAAGTCAGAAGAAAGCTAAATTCTTTTTCTTGACAAGTGTCCGAAGAAATGATTTGTATGAAGGTTTCCCCCTGACTGGGGAAATGAGATGGGGTATAAATCTAATAAAATGAAATAAATAAAAATAAATATTTGATAGGATGAGTTTTGGGCTGTTTTGGGCTCTCCCAGATAAAGGAAAAACTGACTGTAAGAATAATTTTCCGTCTCCTGATTTCCAGGTAGGGAGGTGTCATATCCATATACGAAATAAATTCATCAGGTAAAATAAATGATTGCTCTAAATCAATCACATGATCAGTTATTTTTCCCATCAAGCTCAAATAGGGGGTTTTAGAAGTTATTTATTTATTTATTTATTTTATTAGATTTATACCCCGCCTCTCTTCCCCAGTCAAAGGGAACTCAAGGTGGCTTACAACAAGTTAAAATACAGTAGAGTAATACAATATATTTAAAATTTCCAAAAGACAACCACACACCAACCAATAAGTACTCTTCCAAAGGGGGATCATCAGTTCCAGGCCCGCCAACAGAGCCAGGTCTTAGTGGCTTTGTGGAAGGCCAGCAAATTAGAGATGGTTCTAATCTCCACAGGAAATTGATTCCAAAGGGCTGGCGCCACCACAGAGAAGGCCTTAGCTCGGGGACCCACCAGCCAACATTGTTTAGCTGACGGGACCCATAACAGGCCACCTCTGTGGGATTTAGAAGAAGTCTCTTCTTCTGAGACTTTTGTATTACTCCAAAGAGGATAGACCTGTTTTCCATGCTTCAGATTTTGTGCACAGATTTTTTCCCTCAAATTTACACCCACCTTTTAAACCATGAACAAAAGGAGGCTTCTAATTCATGCAATATATGAACAAATGTAGATCATATCAAAATAGGCTCAAATCAAAATATTTATGTGTTTTTATTAATGTTGTGAGGCGCCCGGAGTCCTGCGGGATTGGGCGGCCTACAAATCTAAGTAAATAAAACAAATAAATAAAATAAATAGTCCAAAATAAAAATGATGGAAGATTGGAGAAATCTTAGGACTTTTAGTAATACAAAAAATATTTCAAAAATACCTTTCAGGAAAATCCCTTCCTCTGAAACAATTAAGTGGACTACACATACTCAGTTGGCAAAGTAGAGTAACTGGTTATTAAATAGAAAATAAGTACGGGGGTAGGGGTGGGAAAGGTAAAGACACTATCATTTCATACACACTAACATACCTAACATTTATTTATAGATCCCATTTATTTTAGTAGTCACTGTTTTGAGATTCAAGAATGATACAAGTTATATAAAAATAATAGCAAGATTGATTTCCCACAAGCTATATTTCCTCAGTTAAATTACACTGTTTATGGCATGTAGGGGCCACAGAGAGCCAAGAAGAAATCAATAGAGTTTTATCACTCTTTACTGTTTCAAGGATGTGCTATGCATCAGTTTTATGTTGTTTTGTTTCTGAAATGTTGGGCATAAAGTGTATATAATAATCTGTTAGGAAAAGGAAACAGATTCAGTTATTGTATTTTTCAATGTATTTATATATTTTTTGTTCCAGAAAGATAAGAACACACTGAGGAAAGAGAACAGGTTTTTGAAACAGGAAACTACCCTTACAAGCACAAAGAATATGTTTTATGAATGTGAAATAGATCGACTCAACAAGTTAGGATTCTTGTTTTAGTATTCATATATCTATGTCAAAAATCATACTCGTGTATCTTCTTTATCCACTTGTTAATATTTCATTGTAGATTATGTGGATTATCATGCCTATATACAGACTAATCATGCTATTCTCATTCATGATAAGAAAAAGAATAACAAATATAAAGGATAAGGAAACATAATTATTGCACCTGCTGTACTTTTCTCCTACCAGCCGCCTTGGTAAACCAGACAGATAAGGAACACAACTAGATGAGCTAATTTTCTATCTTTTTGTAAGGCAAATTGACAGAATCTTGAAACTCTGCAGGTACAATCTTCCTATGCCACTTTTAACTGCCTGAATAATTAGAGTGGGTCATTCCTCTGACAGTTGAGATTGGGGGCTCCTCCTTCTCTTATCTGATTATTTCCTAGGCAGAATTTCTTTCTCTTGTTCCTTAAGATCATTTCCACAAACCATTACATCCAACTCATTATGCTCCAATAAGCCAGGAAGCCATCCCTCTGATCTACTTCTGAATATTATTTCGTTTTTTTAGGACTTAAACCCCTTTATATATGTCTTGCATGTTTCCATCAAGGTCATCTGCCTTACTCTCTGTGTAGCATGGAATGCAGCAGCTATTTTAATATGTGAATCTTTGGGCATGAACAGCTAGAAGCCAATAGCTATCTGAATGTTACAGGTATATTAGCATTGCCAGTAAATAAATATATTTCCTTCAGGACGGCAGCAAAAACCAATGAATGTATTTTTTAAATAAAATATGTTTTCTGCTTAGCCTCGAGTTCCCCTTGGGTGAAGAGAGGCGAGGTATAAATTTAATAAATTTTATTATATTTCATGAGGAACCATATTTCTTGAAAAAGTGTTCTAAGCTTAAAGCTAAGAAACAGGGTCAGAAAATTACCAAAATAAATAAATAAATAAAGTCGTTAGATAAGGTTCATTATAAACTTATAAAGATGTGTAGATGGAGAAACAAAATGCAATTTTAAGAAGTAAAAAAATATAATTCAAATTCTTATTTATAATCTAATTTATATAATCTAATTTTGAGACTCAGTATTTAGATCAGGCTCAAAGAACAACAAAATTGCCAGCAATAGTTTAGTTTGTAGAAAATAAACACCACTAGCTCGTTTTGTGATTCTGTATTTGTGAGAACAGTGTTTTATCTTTACCTTTTTTAAAATTCAAATGTATTTGTGGATATTGCCCATGATTACGAGCCCTCAAATCTTTTTTCTTTGAATGCTGAAATTTGTTTAAAATTAATAGTGTGTTATAAAGTGTTATTTAAAAACTAAAATAACTTATTTTTAAAATACGTGCAAGAACTAAACCATCTGCCACAATGGGGTTTGACAGAGTTTAGATATTGGGCTAAGATATAATCATCAGTTGCTTGGTGTGGGAAGGGTAAACTCGTAAGGACAAATTGGGCAACCGGCCAGGGAAAGTCCTCAATTATTTCTCTTTCTTCTCTTTTTCTCCAATTTTAATTTCTAACATAAACAGAAAAACCTAAAAATAGCCTAAACAAAATCTAATTCCTGGGCATATAGCAAAACCCATTAGCAACAATATAGTCAGAAATAGAAACACACCACCAGGGGAATTTACTAGAATAACAAAGGTAGCCATTTCAAAAGCCTCAGGGAAAACACTTTCAGGGCAAGAAAGAAATTACAGTAACTGAAACTCCGTTCGGACGCTAAAGTAATCAAGCCCATAAAATAAGGAGAAACAAAAGGATCCTGACAGGATTAAAACACAAAAGGATAATCATGTAGCCAGAGAGAAATGCTCCAGTCAGAAACACTTCATTCACAAAAACTCCATTCACAATGTCAACAAAAATCTTCTACTCTGGACAAAAACCTTTCAAGGAGAAACATATAAATATCAGGATCCGTCCTACAGCCTTTTACTAGCTAGCCAGGAATGCTTGCGTTGTTGTCACTGTTGTTACTGTTGCCTTCCTACATTAAAGAATCCCATTATCTGGCAGTTGGTTTTGCTTCCATTTTTTCATTGCGGTTGGCTCATCCCACCTGGGAAATTCCGCCCAACATTGGCATGCAGATAACATTAAACAAAAATCATGCAAATGCCATTATAATTTAACATGTGAACCCAGGCAGTTACAAAATGTTTTTAAGCAAAAATTGTCTATCTGGACTATCTCGTGTTCACTATTAAACTGAAAGGCCATACAATTGAAAGTGATAAACCAGAAAAAAATTAGCAGGCAAGACACACCAAAGGCACAGGATGTTTCATAGCTATTGGTAATAATACTATGAGTACAAAAGAATGGTATTTAGTTACCCATTTAAATCTATTATGTTGCAGCAGAACAGAGATAAAATTAGTATACCCAGATGATCTCTCCTCTTTCTTGCACCATAAAGGAAACAATTTAGTGGAAAAGTGGGAAAATTGAATGGATTCTAAACATTTTGGTTAGATAAATGTTTATTTACAAGCAGTGGAAATCTTTGTAATAATGGTTTCTGTAAGAATCTGAAATTGGTACTATAAAGTAAATAATCCCTGGTTTTTCCATTCATTTACATCCTATAAAATCTTTTCGGATGTACATAATAAAGATTTGAGGCCATATTTTAGACAATAGGTCCACTGAATATAATTAGGCATTGAATTTTAAAATATTAATAGTTTCCATTGAACATAATTCTACCTCCAAGAATATATATATATATTCGAATTGTAAAGTTGAAGCAGTATACTTATTTAAAATGGGAAGAGGGAGAAAAGGAGCTGCAAAAATCAAACCAAAACTATTCTTATTTTGAAAAAAAAATGAAAGTAGATAATATTTGGATAAAATTGCATCACATAAAGAATGCAAACCCATTACAATTACTCTAGGGCAGGGGTGTCAAACTTGCTTCATCACGGCATCATGTAAAGTATCGTGACTTCCCCCTCCCCCTTCGCTAAACTGGGCATGGGCATGGCCAGCGCAAGATTCATCCGGTCCGTGGGCCATGAGTTTGACAGCCCAGCTCTAGGACCTGTAGTAATGACAATGGATTTGCATTCTTTATGTGACACTATTTTATCCAAATATTATCTATTCTTATTTTTTCAAAATAAGAATAGTTTTTGTTTGATTTTTGCAACTCTATATATTAATAGAGTCCAGTATTTAAGCAGAGAAGGCAGCCAGGATCACACATTGCTCCCAGAAGCATGAAGCCGAAGGTACCAGCCTGAAGACCAGCCTGA
>JANHGC010005525.1:49961-64868 GCA_027560395.1 Boaedon fuliginosus | reverse complement strand
GGGGCGGATAGGGGGATTAACAATTTTCCTAAATTGCTTTGTCCTTCTATCATGCCATAGATAAAACGAAAGAACAGGAGGGTTGGAGAGTTCACTTACATCTGAAAGGATTGTGGGCACATTAATCATTGTACAAAGCTCCTAAAGAGCTAGAGAAGGCTGAATTATTGTCCTGAAAGAAATACTCTTGACCTCTATGAATTAAAAATTTGGCATTGCCATAAAAAGTACCTAATGAGCTATACTTCTCTATGTCATGCTGTACAATTTAGTTATTTCCCCCAGGGAAAGGAAAGGAGGGTAGAGAAAGAAGAGAAGGAAGCCACACGTAAAATTTTGTTCGAAGAGTTGTAAAAATAAAATATCAAAACTTTCTAATGACAAATGGCCAAAAGAGAGCTATCTCTTCTGCTGTCTTCACAGACTCTTCAATCCATGGACAGAAGAGAGAACATTTAAATCCCCAGGACCACAATCACTCCTTCAATAAGCGAGCTAGAATCTTTCTAAGCCTGCCCTTATAAAAGCTATCCCTACGCGAGAACTAGAAATTGCCTTCCTAACCATATTAGACTATCACAATATAACTCAGCATCATCTGCTCCAAAGCGTACTAACTTTCTGTGGATTCGAAAAAGCTTATTTTTTTTACTACTTATTATCTTTTTCTTAAGCTTACTGATCCAAGCCGGAATCTGAAATTATAACAGTCCAATGAACAATGTCTCATGTGACCCTGGTTGCGGTAAACGTTGTATTAAGGTAGGACCTAATTGGCTTTCATCCAATTGTACAAGTTCATATAACTTGCACAAATCGTGGTGGTGCAGTGGATAAAATGCAGAATTGCAGACTAATTCTGCTAATTGCCAGGGGTTCAATTCTAACTCAGAATTATCATTTACTGTCCACAAGCACAGGCAAACTTTTAACAAATAAGGAAATCATTATTTCCTGCCTGCACGATCCTGCTTGCACAATGAGACAACATTATAACTTAAGACACTTTTGCAACCTCAGAATAAGTTCAGTTGAGGTCACCCAAACTTTTCTGCCTGTTTGCAGCCATCAAAACATGCATTCATGACTTGCATATCATATACCAGTCTACATGATGATAGGGATTTAAAAAAACCCGAACATTTTGATTTATTGGACAATCTGTGCAAAAGGTTTTTACCCAATATGATGCAGATTTTAGATTTTCATGTTGCAAATACTCAGCAAAGGTAAAGTGCAAATTCTTAATGGCTGATATTGTCAAACCTGGTTCTTTGCACAGCAACGCTAGGGAAAGATGTACCGTATGTGCAAGGGAGTGCTTTACTCTTCCTTTCCATCTCTTTATCCCTATTCCAATTACTTAGAAATATTCTTATCTTCTAATAAACTTTAGCCCTTTAAGTCTGCCCTCAAAATCTTATTGCAAAATTCTTCCTGAACTGCTAGCAGAAACTGGTCCACTTCAAATTGCAGGTAAAGAAATCACATTTCTGAAACTGTTAAAAAGAAACCAGAGCAGTAAGCAATGGCTTGCACCTGAATGTCTTTAATTTGCTTTCTGCAGTAAGATACAACATTTTTTGTTTTGTTTTGTATTCACTAAATGAATGTTCCAAAAACCCACCAAAATTGTACAGCAGATACCATTACCTAGCATCTGCGGATGCCACAGTGACTCTAACACCTCTACAATGACCCCTATGGAAGCCCAACACTAATGAAAAAAAACAAATTTGTAAACATTAAACAAAGATTTCGGCCGTTCCTTGGAATCAGTGCTGTTTGACTTAAGGGAATCTCTGAACTGGATCCTTCAGATCTTCCAGTGGATCCATGCATCTTGCTGTTGGTCATCCTTTTTCTCTTTCTATTTTTACTTTTCTCAGTATTACTGACTTCTCTAAAGCGCTAGGTCCTCACATAATGCTTCCAAATCTGATAATCTGAGCCTGATGATTTGTGTCTTGAGTGAGAACTCTAGATTGATTTGTTCTATAACCATAAAACAACTCTATTGAGTTGGATTAAAAACCAGGAAAAGATTATTTTCTAAGAGCATATCGTTTCAAACAAGCTGATATTCTGTTTTGTCAAAACAACCTGGCATCAGTACATACAATGCAAATGTCAACAGGGAAGGAATCTTCAGTTATTTTGCTAAACAGGTAAAAGGTGTTTTCCAGATTCAAAATGCAATGAGTAAAACTGGTCTCCTGGAGACATATTGTATGAACTATACATGAATTGCAGCTTCCATCTGTGAAGAAGATGACATCAAAGTCATCCATCTTGTTTTGACAGAATGCTTAAGATGCACCCAAGTAGGACTCCTGCTTTCCTAATATAGGTGTGTAATTCTATTATTTGATAGAGCACTTTTTGAGACAGAAACTCAAAACAGGAAAGGAAAGGAGAGAGGAATTTAGCCTGGGCACACTGCAATATTTAGATTCTTTTCAATGCTGTCTTTTCATGAAATCAAAGGTCTAGAGAAAGATGAAAATGAACATTTGATCTTGGGATTCTTTGATTAGAGAAATATTGTGAGGTGTTAATATTGTAATATGCATGTTTCATTTGTCCTTAATTGCAGTCTTTTAAATATTGGATTAAATTTAAAATGATAGCTTGGTATAGATTTTTATGCATTTGCTTAAATTTAAAGTAAGAAGTTCTTATAACATACAGTATATTGGTATCTGTACTGGAAAAAGTCAAAAGTTATTCTTTTTATATATTTGTTTTAGGTCATTTGTCAACTTTTAAATTTCCCTCTTTTTTACCGTATCCAATTTTTCACCCTTCTGTTACTTTGTGTTTCATTTTTCTTCTGAAACTCAACAAAATTGTTTGCAAGAAGCCAAAGAAAGCTGCACCAATAAAATATTGCAGAGAAAAAATATCTACATAACCTTGACTCAGTTATGGAGATGTTCACAGAAAGACTGTGTGCATATTCTTTGGCTTTACTTATTAAGTTACAAATGCAGGTGCATATATCAGCAACTGAGAACTAATGCAAATAAACTGAAGGAAATTAAGACCAGTGCTAAATTTATATACCACAAGTCCAGCAATAACTTTAAACGTTATGTTCATACAAAACACAGAAGAAAATAGGTACGTTGTCAAAACCTGAAGTACTGTATAACATTTTATCTGCATATGTATAGAAAAATGGGAACAGCCCAAATTCATTGAATAAAAATATATTTTTCATAATAAAGGTTGCAGGTTTTTAATTCCCCGGAAGACCTGAAAATGTTCATAATCCAGCACCTAAGATCATGCATGAGCTTTTTATTGTTTTTTTTAGCAATGCATGAATCTCCTAGCAATCTCATTTACTTTATCCATCACGTACTATTGCATCTACTTGTAGTCAGGCAAATTCCAAATGTTTTTACAACCACAAATCTAACACTTCGTTCAAAAAGAAGAAGAAAGGTTTGTCTGCCTTTAATGGTGACAAAACTATACCAAATGAATAAAAGTAACTAAAAATATATTATTTTCTGTAATAAAATTAGAAGTCTGTGTCAGCAAGTAAAAACAACTTGAAGAAGTGTGACAACCTTTTCCATGTCAAATTGTGTCAAATTTCCAACATATATATCTTCAATCTACATAACTTCCAACATTCCCTTAAACATATAGACATTGAGGACAATAAAGAGAATGTGATTACAAAAAAAAACCCCAAGTCATAGGATGAAGAATTGATAGGTGCACTTTTTATCCACAAAAAGCTATGTTTCCAAGAATTCATCAGTAAGAAACTAAAAAATTCTTGCTTATAATAAATGAATAAATATTCCCCCTTTGGTAATGTCTGGGTCTGACCAGTCATGAAAAATTATGATAGCTTGCTAATTACCACTTCAAAAATGTTGGTATTATGCAGAAATGTAAATACATACTGCGGATGCATTATCTCAGAAAGCCACATTACAAAGGGAACCCTTATTAGTCTCTATATAGCAATTAAAAAGAAAGAGAAACAAAATGTTCTTGTTGCCGCTTAGAGGCAAATTTGCTTGTTGAGGCATGAACTGATACTTCAAGCCAACACAGCAACCCACGTACTGCGAACTACGATGTTCACAGGGTCAGTGTACACAAGCTTGCATGAAGTAGCATATGAGGCTTCCTGTTTCCTAACTATATTTGCTTTGCAGAGAATAATGTATTTTGTGAGACGCGAGGACCCTCCATAATATACAATGTTTTTGATAACAATGGTTGCTTTCACATCCCATTGGGTCTGATATGATGCGACATAAGAACAACAGACTCCTCCTAAATCTCTCCACAGGTCTAGCTAGCCCACCAACCTGTTTGACCCATCAGTTAGCCAGCTGTCTTCCCAAAAAAAAATTGGAAGCTCTTCTCTGATAGTTAAGAGGTAAGCTAAAATTGAACTGGTGAATCTACCGTATACAATGAAATATTATTTCCTTATTTGTAAGAGGTGGCCTGGTTTGGTTCCTGTGGAAGAAGAGACACAGAGCAGACAGCCCTTCTGCTCTGCCCCAGCCTTTGCACAGGATAATAGCTGGACCACAACTGTACACCAATTAAGAGAGGAGAAGGCACAGTGTGTATATGTGTCTGGAGAGAAAATATATAGTTGTATGGAAGAGGAGAGAAGAAGAGATTGCAGATGAGACAGGATGCAGGTCAAAATCAGTCACCTGCAAAAGAGTTTGTGAGATTCAGATGAAGCCTCCACACTAACTCTTCCAGAATCGCCAAGTCAGCCAGTAGCTAGTAACGATTTCTTCTCCTCCTGGCAAAAACTGAAAGACCGTGAGAGACTACTAACATGTTTGCAGCAGTTCAGGGCAGACGGACTGGTACTTGGCTGAAAATCCTAAAATGTCAGCAAATCTAAGGTGGCTAAAGAGTGGCTCAGCTCGCAGTTGAGAAGTTTTGCTTACAATCTACAGCTTAGAAAGCAGCTAAGTTTATGTCAGTTATTTTATGCAGTTTAGGCAATACAAGCCAGCCTGAAAAAGAGGATGTGGGGGGACAGAGGGAGAAGTCAGAGGTACCCATAGGCTAGATGAGCATTTAAAAAAAAAAAGGATGCAGGCCACTATAGTGGGTTTTTTTACACATCCCTAGAGGTTATGAAAACCTCTCATAAAACCAAATGGGAATCCTTAGAAGTAAATACAAAGCACGTACAGAAATAAGTACATAGGTAAATAGCCTCAGGGACAGTAATAAAATTAGGACTAATTAGGACTAGAAGTCCTAATTTTTGTTTAAATAAAAGTTGCAAGTTTTGTATAATATAGAAAAGGGGGGAACCTACGTCTCTTGCCACTGGTCTGCATCATCTATATCTATAAAAGAGAGGTGGGGTGGGGAGTTTGTACGTGCTCCATACAAACTTTCAGTCCTGCACCAATCTAGCTCAAATTTGGCAGATAGATAGCAAAGCACAGCAAGATCAGCACTGTCGGGATCACTAAAGGGTAGGTGGCATTTTTGCCCCCTTTTTGGGGCACAAAGCAGACACTCTTAACGAACAAGCAGCAACCTTCTACTGAGCATGTGCAGTTTTGCCTCTACTGAACATGTGCAGTTTTCAAACCGACTGAAGCACCATATTCAAATTGAGGCACCATGTTTTATACATATAAATTCCAGGTTTGCCCCAGCGGCGATGGGCCCAAGACACACGGAGCAGCATACCTTGCCAAGTCAGGTCTCCTACAATGTTGGAGGGGGCAGTGGGGGTTTAAGAAGGCCCACAAATGGCTGCGGCCCAGTGCCCCTGTCAAGCCCCAGGTGCCTTTCTTCAGAGCGGGCCTGGCCAGAGCAGAGATGTGGGAGGGGGCGCCAGGGGCTTCAGAAGCCCCGCAAATGCTGTAGCACAAATATACTTCTTTTAAAAAAAACCTGAGCAAGGCTGGGTAATCAACTAGTCCCCTATAAAGAGCCCCACCACAGTCCCTGTATAAAGGATTCTATTCAGCATATTTACTTTTGGCTCAAATACATTCAATTTGCCAAACCTTTGAAATAAATAAACATATGCTGGAACTGTAAGAGAATCTGAAAAGGAAGTCCACATAACAGAAACGCTCAGTTCCTCTCAGGTGTACAGAGATTAGAAGTGCCCTAGGACCAAGTAATTCCATCCACAAGTGTTGTTGAGTCACTTGAAAATCAATTGAACCAGTCTAGATTAGAAGCAATTCATCATGTCAATATTAGACAATCTGGGAACATAAAACTATTATGGTTGCAGTAGCTGTCATTCCAACCTTATCCTCTTGAGCTCCATATTAAAGATCAGGAACTCTTGATTTATTCAGTCAGTTTTAGTTGTAGCATCGTAAAGTGGCTAGGATTGCAAGAGTTAACACACACACACACACACACACACACACACACACACACACACACACACAAATTTAGTCAGGCATCACCTGAAATACCTGTCTAGTTTTGAGCGCCACAAAATGGAATGAATTTACAGTAGGGCTTTTCTTAGGCAGAATGCATACTGTATTTTGTAAAACAGAAATATTACCTTGAAACATTGATATCTACAGAAGGGGCAGGAGCTAAATACTTGGCCTTCCCAGCATGATCGACTTTCTGCACATTCTCCATGGCTGTCCCCCTTTAACTATCACAGCACATCAAATAGCAAAGAACGAGTACTAGAACAATGCATCAAGTACCAACTTCAAGAAATCTTGAAGCAGTCAAGTACCGAGTTACCACTGTACTTGAAGCCAAGTTAGTAGGTAATGCTAATTTAAGTAGGGGGCTTAATTCTAGGTTTTGCATTCTTTAATATATCTAGAATTATTTGGATTTGTCATTAGAAAACATGATTACTCAATTTGCAGAAAGATGGCAAAATATGTATAGCACATTACGTTCCAAAGGATCTTGAGAACATGAGACATAGGTAAAAATCAGCAAGACGTAGAGAAAATTGGACTTTAGCAAGGAACGTGTGTGTGTGTGTGGGGGGAGACTATACTTAGCAGGAGAACATGCAGTTTCTTCATAGTAAAAGCTATTCCAACGATAAAACAGAAGGTAGTGGATTCTCCTTCACTGAGCACAGAATCAAAATAAGAAATTGTCTTACATTCTATGATTTCTAAAAATGTTGTTGGTTCAGTCACAATGAAGGGAAGGCAAACTTAAATTTTTCCACCCAGCAAATACTTTCTTTCTGGAGAGCTGCTCAGTCCTTTGATCAAGCAGGGAAGATCATTCAAGGGCAGAGGATTGCTTCCCCACAATATTAAAATGACACCAGCAGTTCTGGAGATATTTGGAGAGTGTTTCACATAAATAATACATTTTAGTCAACTGATATACTATTTTAGAATGTCATAATAATGGATATCATTTGTGATAAATTATAGAATACTGAAATGAAAGTTCCAAAGTTGGAAATTGACTTTCTGGGGGCATTCAAACAATAATGAATGGTAGAGGTGAATGGTAAATCATCGCCTGCCCATAATTTAGACCCATTGTTGTAAGCCGCCTCGAGTTTCCCTTGGCTGGGGAAGAGAGGCAGGATATAAATCCAATAAATAATAATTAATAATAATAATTTCTCCAATAGGTTACTAGTGGGTAGACTGGCCATTGATTTAAATGTCTCAATAAAATTTCAATTCCACCCTCTCAGACGATGTCACTGGTCAGGGTGCCTGCAAGGTATAAGTACACAGTGTGGTCTGAAAAACAGCCATTTTCTTATCTTAATGATATTGATCTTTGAATATAGCAATGTGTATTATTTACATATTTCAATTCCTTCTTCCAAAGTAGGACCCAGGCTTCTGGGACTAAATCATGTACTAATGGAAATATTGATGGTACAAGAATTATTCTCATATCCTTTCAACAGAAGCTTATCTTTTTCAAAGCAGCCAAATCTTTGGTTGAAAGCTGAAATAGCTTAGTGCGGTAATGAAATTTTCCTATTCTTCAAACCAAAGAATAGCCCTTTCATGCATCTTATGTGTTTCTTTGGCACCATGTTTCTCTTAAGGAAAGAAGGGGTTGAATACCTCTGAGTTGAAAAAGTAGTTGAAATTTTCAGCATTAACAAGCAATAAAAAAGGAAATGGGAAGTTTCTTTCAACTGGTGTTTAATAAGAACAAACAAGACAAATTGTTTTAATTTTAAACATATTTGCTTAGAAACAAATCACTGTTAAATTTAAATTTGCTTGCTATCCTAATACATTCTTTATGGTTTCAACTTCTTTAAAATGTCTCCTGAGTGGGGGTCAGAAGACTCCCAACAGGTTTATAAAAGTGTGTGGGAGAAATTAGATTTTGTACCTGAGCAAGCGTTCAGTATGCTGGTGGCTGCCCTTTCAACATTAGTAAGAAGGGAATGACCTATTTCAAACTTCATATTGAGATATGGTCTGTTTAGCTACGGTTTGTTGAACAAGACAGAACTGGCTGAGTGGCAGGCTAGGTCATCAACCCGAAGTGAATAAATTGAGGTTACCAGATTGAATGCAGCACTTGAGACTGAAATACTTGGGGCCCATAGTCTCAAATATAACTGCTAAGCTCCACTTCAAAATTTAGGACATGGAAAAGAAAACCATGATCCATTGATATAACTTATCAATTTATATGATTTAATGTAACTTACTTTGCATCACCTTTTTGTTCACTTTTTCTAAACCCCTCAAATTAAATTATGTGTGGTCCCATCAATTAAAAAAAAATTGTCCAAGGATATCATGACCAACAAATCACCAACCTGTAACTTAATGCCTGAACCAACTGCAAATGCTCAACAAACAAGCAAGAAGCTGCTACATTAATGGGTATTCATGGGACATTTGCTTGAACATTTTTAGTTTTAAAATAGCAAACAAAATTAAAAAGGAATATTTCCTCAATGGAGAATATCCAGGCTACTTGGAAAAACTGAGACTGAATTGCAAAGAAGAAAAACAAATAATTTAACTGAGCAATCCACATAGCTTCACTAGAGTATGTATCACTACATAATACTGCAATATTCTGTTCTTATTGGGAAGTGCAGAATAAGATTTTTTCTAGATAATTCAAAATAATGGTGTATGAAGACTTTCAACTTTATGATATATATCATAATACATAAAAGTAATTGATGTGGTGTCACCACATATAATGATACATTATGCACATACATATAAATCCATTCCTATATGAGTGGGAAAACAAAGCAGACTATCCAAGCTGCAAGGGACCTTGAAAATCTTCTAGTTCAACCCCCTGCTCATGTAGGAGACCCTATATCATTTCAGACAATGTCCAACCTCTTTTTAAAAACCTCCAGTATTGAAGCACTCACAACTTCTGGAGGCAAGTCTATTCTAACTGTTAGGAGATTTCTCCTTAGTTCTATTAATTAGTTTCCATCCATTGCTTCTTGTTCTGCCTTCAGGTGCTTTGGAGAATAGGCTGGCCCTCTCTTCCTTGTCATAGCCCCTTAAGTATTGGAACACTGCTATCATGTCACTATATCAGAAGACAGTATCTGTCTTCAGGGAATGGGTAACTCTCTAGTAAAGGTAAAGGTTCCCTTCGCACATACGTGCTAGTCGTTCTCGACTCTAGGGGGCAATGCTCATCTCCATTTCAAAGTTGAAGAGCCAGCACTGTCCAAAGACATCTCTGTGGTCATGTGGCCGGCATGACTAAATGCTGAAGATGCACGGAACCCTGTTACCTTTACACCAAAGGTGGTCCCTATTTTTCTACTTGCATTTTTACATGCTTTCTAACTGCTAGGTTGGCAGGACCTGGGACAAGTAATGGGAGCTCTCTCCGTTACGCGGCACTAAGGATTCGAACCACCCAACTGCCGGCCTTTCTGATCGATAAGCTCAGCGTCTTACCCATTACAAATCTCAGCAGCAGTGCCAATGGTTGGGAATTCTGGAAATTGTAGTTCAGAACATTTGGAAAGCTCTAGTTCCCCATCCCAACAGTCTCAGGTAAGTTATTATCTGTATTATCATCAATAATGCAACCATTTATATGTAGCAGTTATTTTAGACAATAGGCTGGTTATTGATTTATAATAACTGTAAATATATTTAAGAAAAACCTAACCCAACTTTTTGTTTCAAAATAAGCCACTAAAAGCAGCGTAGGAAATAAACAAAGGATATTAGTAAACAGAAACCCATACTTTCCAAATAGGCATCTGCACATATCCCTAATGATGACAAAATAACAAAACATATGCACAAGTAGTTAGTGGGCGAATCTGTGTCACAACACACATTTCATCATTTGTCCAAGCACCCCCACAAATGTCCAATAGCCGATTACTTTTTTAAAAAAATGAAGCAACATTGAAATCCAACATTTCTGTAAATATTGAAAAATCAATACTAGAGAAAGAGGAAGGTAATCTATGTAAGGACAGTAATCTTTTTTTTCTTGTACACTGCCATTAACACCACCGCTGAATATAATTCAATAAACAAGAGAATTTGTATTCATGACACATAATTCTGTAAATATTCAGGTCCTAATTCTGCAGTAATTCAAATGTCTAATAGTTTTTCAAGAAGTCCCATGTCAAGTTGCTGAAGAATATGGAAGTAGCAGACCAATACATCTGGAAGGATCTTATTAATCAAAGTATCTCCAATTTCTGAACCTCCATATGTATTGAACCTAGTCACAGAATTTCAAGTCCTCGTAGCCAAAACAAATGTTAATGAAATACATTAACATCATTTCTTTCTTTGCCCAGTTGCAGAAGTCAGGCACTGGGACTCTCAACTATCAAAAATTCCACTTAATATTCTTAAAATATATTAATCAACACACCGGACTGAAGCCCTTTCCATTAAGGCTTGAAAAAATATTACATTCTACGCATTGTCTGCCACTTTTCCTTTTGAAAAAAAAAAAAAAAAAGAAGGCTCTCCATAATATGCAACTGAAAAGTTTTATCCATCTTACATTCATGTATCACAATGAACCCACAAAAGACTGGTTTGATATTCATGGCCAAGCGTAAGGATCTGAATCTGAAATAATCTAAAACTTCAGTCAAGCAATAATGTCAAGCTCTTCTCGGCTGAGCTAATTTTCCCAGTGTTTCCAGCATCTGTACTAGGGCTATTATTACTAGACAAAAGCTTCTTTTCTTTGCAATATCAGTTCAGAGTCACAGTCACGTAAAACATTTCTGAGACGCAGATTGTTAAATAGGTAAGCAAAGCAAAGTGTTTGAATTCAAGCGTGACGACAACAATCACTGTGACAAAACAGTGCATTTGGACAACTCTGCAAAGTATATGTATACCCAGGAAAATAGCAGCGTTGCATTCAAAAACTCTAAAAGGCAACATGAATGACAGAACACTGATGAGGGAAGGGGCAAATAGTTTCTAAATGTTGAAAAATGTAAAAAAAACCAAGAAAATAGACTGGCACCGGTCCAATTTGAAGAAGGCAATGAAGAAGGTATAAGAAATTGCAAGATTTCAGCCACTAACGGTTTTAAGACAAGTGACAGTGAATGCTATTAGGAATGGACAGAGATGAACTGCACCCTATTGCTATTTCCTCCCTCTTACATTGTTAATGTATAATAAGCATAGAATATATCTGAATAGGCAGAGGTTGTGCTCATAAACCTAGTACTAAAATTCATTAGTATCTGATCAGTGACCTCTCAGTGATCTATTTGCACTTTAGGATTCTTGTAAATGTTAAGTGAGAATATATTTCTTGAGATCAAGGAGGGGTATTCAAACCCATGGAGCCCATGACTTCTACTAGGGTTCATTGGAATAAGACCTGCCTCTTCCTCCCATTCCTTGTTTTAATCACCTAATTATTCTTCACTAATTGCCAATAATGGGAATGACAATAGACTGATAGTCTGTTTGATCAGCCAAGAATGAGAACAAGTTAAAATTTGCAAGCCTAGTTCTTAATAAGTTCGGATTTAATTTCTTCACCTGAAATAAAAGTGCTTTGAGCTGCTGCCAAAATTTAATCAGGTTGTCCTGTTAGAATTCGCTACTGACTGCAAAGAGTTGCAGTAAGGAAAGAAATAAAAAAGCTGGAGCCAATTCCTTCCGTGATTTATGTATCAATGTGATTCAATTAATCAAAGGAGGCTGTCTAAAGAAAATTAAACACTCTTTTTTGACATTTGGAAACGTCTACCATGTAATCTACCTCTAGGAGAATGACAGTAAGTACAGTGTAGGCTAGACAACCCTGGATTCCTTGGAAACTTCATCCATGTTTTTTTTTTTCCTATTGCAACATTAATCATAATGAACTAACTTCAAAGATAATATCCACCTAGTGCCAAACATTTCCTTCAAAGTAAAATAACCAGGGAATTTTGCATATTTTATGGTCAATGCGAAATTGTTTTTCTTTAGAAATGGGAAGTTTAATAAAAATATATGTTCCACTTTTTTTAATCTTACCTACCCTTATTTCTTGTGTTGCTGTTTATCCTCCCTCATGGAACCCAATGTGGATACAGTGCATACAAGAGGGAGATTATTTTGAAGATTTATTAAAATGGATAAGTAAATATTATTATTGCTATGTGATTATAATTGATGTTAAGAATATGGTTGTTATAATTACTATTACTATGTCTCAAAATCAATTGTATTCAGACAGCACACTGTTTACACAGATATTGGATTTTTATGTTTTACACTGTTAAAAATAAAAATAAAAAACATATTTAAAAGAGAGAGAGAGAGAGAGAGAGAGAGAGAGAAGATTATTGCAAACAAAGCAGCAATTCCAAATCGGCCGATATTGCAATTTCATATTAAAAAATGCCCTGCATTTTTCAAGAAGACAGATATTCCCTTTAATTCCATATGAAAGGCTGGGGTGGTAAGAAGTGGAAATTCAATTAGCAGACTCCACACATCATTCTTTAGCACTGGTTCTGTTCAAACATCGACACACAAAACTCTAATTTCTTGTGTTTGACCAGAGTTATAGGTGGTTCCAAATTTGGTTTTCAGTTTATATTTAGCTCCTAGAAGACATCCAAAGCAAACAGTGAAATGTTGGTTTATTGTAAACCTGTACGAACGGCAGATACAGCAATGTAGCAGGAGAGTCATGGAAGGCTATGGCTGCCAAAAGTTAGAAGGAATCGTGGGAAAGAATCTGTTCAAGAAGTTTGAAAATATATGTTGTTAGACTACTTCTAAAATGTAGCAATGGTACCATTTATTTCCTATGATGCTTGTGCCAATCCTTGAGTGTTTTTACACTATATAATTAAATGTGAAATGCACTCAGTAAAGACGCACACCAGAGAGCAATGAAAATTATATCAACATTTGCATAATCAAATTGACTTTTAAAGATCTGCAGCAGAAAACGATCAAATGATGCCTCACTGTTGAGAGGCCCAGATGTCCATACCGATACAATGCAATGTCATTTCATTGTGCACCAGAAATAAACAACATCCTCCGAATGATTCACAGATCTTAAACATAAGTGACTGCATTTGTATCATATGGTTTCCGAGTTTCATAAATTCCTGATTGAATTATGCCACTCAGTTAATGTAGTTGTCCATCTGTGAAATATAATCTTCATCTTGTACTGTATTGCTTACTTCCAACAATTTATGAGCTATGTCTGAGAAAAAGATAAATAAATTAAAATTTAAAAACGTTGTTTGGAGGCTAATTCTGGAAATCTTTATTGTGGTCTATCTAGTCCGGTCACTGAATATGCTAGGCTAGGGACAGGATAATAAGCATTTTGTTTAATAGATGAAGCTACTTTCTAAGGTGAATGATATCGCAATAGAACTTCAGAATTGAAGCATAAACAAGCAAAGTAATATTCCTAACTTATTCAAATTGCCTTTAATTCTTTGCAAATGCTTGGCAACAGATGTGATTACGGTATGATTGACTTCTAAAAAGTTCATTCCTTTTCTGCAAATAAATCACTCCACTCAAGACAGTCTATTCTTTAACAATTTGCTCAATTCATCCACAAGTCATTTAAGTTCCTTCTGACCCATCCAAAGAACTAACCCTCACCCCAGATGCTTCGTCTAGTTGTCAATGTCATTTGCTTTGTCCTTGTTCTTTTTTAAAACTGTCTTTGCACACATTTTTCACTTAGCTAAGCTTCACTTCTGGCTGAAGGCAGCAATGGAAATGGTATTGAAATTACTTCTCAAAAGCTCTGGAAGCCACATAGAAATAGCTACAAAATTAAAATATGGAGGTATTGGAGAATTCATGTGCATTCTCCTTATCTCCTTCTGTATATTCTTTCTATGCTTAGACCAGAATATGAAATAAGTATTTACTTTAGCTTCAAGCATGTTTATACCAAATAATTTGTATACTTACTACATTTTAATTTCTTCCCAAATTATATCTGAAAATTGTACTATATCTGGAGTAGTATTATGAGATTTCTAATGTAGTAGCTTCTACAGCAAAAACTACATACCTACATCATGAATTTTTCCAAAACAACTGATGGCATAGAACAAATATCAGTACAGATGGAACTGAATGAGATTTGAATGGACAGATGGATTTTACATGGTTCTCTTTGTTTGTTTCAAATCCGAGAGGAACAGAATGTGGTTTGAATAAAAGCTTATAAAATTTTGGAGAAATAAACTGAATCCAAGGAAATAAAGTAATATGAATACTCATATGAACCAGTGAGCATGTGTATACTGAATTGTATATCACATCTTTTACCTGTGACCAAGGGTCCCTATGCACAGGTTCGCCTGCTGCACCAGTTGCGTCCTTTCCTGGACTGGGAGGCTCTTGTCAGTCATGCCCTTGTCACCTCTCGATTGGACTACTGTAATGCACTCTACATGGGACTGCCCTTGAAGAGCAT
>JANHGC010005524.1:72610-84275 GCA_027560395.1 Boaedon fuliginosus | reverse complement strand
TAAGTTTTTCCAGTTTTCATAGGTAAAATTAGGTACCTCGGCTTATATTCGGGTCGGCTTATACTCGAGTATATAGGGTACTATATTATTTTCCAGGGCTGTTGTAGACTACATAATCTAAACCAGTCTTTCCCAGTCTGATTCCAAAATAGAAGAAGATGGTGTCAGTAATCTGGGGAACTTTCACAGCTATCAAAAGTAAAAAGAAAAAAAAAGAAGGTAAAAGTTTTTAAAAAGGAAAATATGAAAAACAGCCCAGTGAGGTATAAAAACAGAAATACCGGTGAATGAAATAATATATTTTAAAAAGAGATATGTCTTTCTGTCTGTCTGTCTATCTATCTACAGTTTCTATCTATCTATCCATCCATCCATCCATCCATCCATCCATCCATTCCTCCATCCATTTCTTCCATCTATTCATCCATCTAATCATCTATCTTTCATAGATATTATTTGTCTGTTTTCTCATATATATTCTGGAGGATGAGGAGTATTTTCATGTGTAATGATCTTTATTTATTTTATTTATTTATAAAATTTCTTGGCTGCTCAATTCCCGAGGGACTCTGGGTGGCTCACAACACAATAAAACAATATAAACACAATAAAACAATATAAAAACATTCATGGCATATTAAAATTAGTTAATTAATAAAGTTAAAAATAGTTAAAAATCTTTTAAAATTTTTAAAAACAATCTTCAGGTGTGGCCCAACTCAGCCTCTGAAAGAGCCATGTTTTAAGGGCTCTGTAGAAGGTCAACAGGTCAGGGATAATCTGGAACCCCGGGGGGAGGTCATTCCAGAGAGCTGGGGCATCCACAGAGAAAGCCCTTCTCTGAGAAACCGACAGCCAACATTGTTTGGCTGATGGTATCCAGAGGAGGCCAATCCTGTGGGCGCTCACAGGGCATTGTGAGGCAGATGGTAGAAGGCGGTCTCAGAGATAAACCGATGCTATACCATGTAGGACTTTAAAGGTCATAATCAGCACCTTGAATTGCACCTGGAAGCTAACTGGGAGCCAGTATAGCTCATGCAAGAGTGGTGTGATATGGGTGTAGCAAGGCACACCCATAACTACTCGTGTGGCCTCATTCTGGACCAGCTGAAGCTTCTGAATGCTTTTCAGGGACAGCCGCATGTAGAGCACATTGCAGTAATCTAGCCATGAGGTGATGAGAGCATGAGTGACAGTAAGACATCTCGGTCCAGAAAGGGATGCAACTGGTGCACTAGGCAAACCTGGGCAAAGGTCCCCCTGGCAACAGCTGCTAAATGTTCTTCCAATTTCAGCTGTGAGTCCAGAAGGACCTTGTCCTATTCAAATTCATTTAATCCAAATGTTTGGTTTTACAGACCCTCATATTTGTTCCAGGTTCTGAATTTATTTCTGGAGAACAAAGAGCAACCCACACCGCCAAAATGCAGAAGTTGTTTTGACATAGTCAAGGTGATCTATTAGTCACCTTCAAATGATAGCTTCATGGTTTGTCCTAGATTGATATTGTTGATAAGACGCAGATCATCACATGAGTGCTAGCAAGATGTTATCGAAGAACTGTTGTTTGAAAGACAATTCAAGGTCCCATGCTTTCTGCAAAGCCTGCAGATGAATTGATAATTTCTGCCTAGATATACTGTAGATTGATGTGACAACAGGATATGATAATAAACTCAGAGGCGTTCTCCAAGGGAAGAGGGATTCATGCTTTTTTTCCCAAAACATAGTGTTCCTGATACGGCAAACTCAGCCATTTTTAGCCACTGTTAAAAAACAATTATCTAGCAATCCTGTATTGTTCAAACTGAAATACTGTTTATAGGAAAACTATGAAAGCCAGGCAATTGAAAAATATAGCATTTTATCTCAAGAAACACAAAATCACTGAACAATCATGACTATATCCTTAACAATATTCAGTAACTTTTTATTTTGATGAAGATGTCAGTTTGATGGTCCTGCTGTGGCATATCATTACTTTGTCAACAATAAATTGTATGACTGCACTGCAACTAATAGGCCTCTAGGTGGCAGCACCTGTCTATGCTGCACCTGTTGGCACCTGCAGGGGGAGATGTTGTTTCACCCCTATAAAAAGAGCATGCATGTTCCTCCATTTTACCATTGTGCCTTGCTTTCCTAACTGTAAGCATGTAGTCTCTGCTGCGACATCTATTTTACCCTATCTCTTTATCTTTTTTACAATAAACTTTTATTCTGGAACATGCTGGTGTTGTGTAGCTCATCCAAAGATCCTGACTTCAACTTACAAGCATCGACATACTTTCCTTTGAACTCCAACAATAAAGTAAAAGCAGAAGAATAGTTTCATGGTGATGGGCAGACTAACAGCACCAGTTGACACATATGCATTTCAACTCCACGATTATCCATTAGATCAGAGGTCCCCAACCCCCCAGGCCATGGACTGACCCTGGTCAGTGGCCCCCAGGAACCAGGTCATGCAAGCGAGTGAAGCCCTATCTATGCATGTGTGGGATCCAGTCCAGGCACTGCACAAAACCACTCCCCTTCCCCTGTCTGTGGAAAAACTGCTCTCCACAGAACAGGTCCCTGGCACCCAAAAGGTTGGGGATCACTGCATTAGATAGTTTCCCATGTTCACTACCAAAAAAAGACTCAACAAATGCAAAATGTTGACCAAAACTCATGATACCCTTCTGCGGAGTTGTTTTCTCCCCCTCCCATGTACTGTGCAGAAGCACACAACTTCATTTGTAAGATGTCTGAATAACCCATGTAGATCGAAAAAGAATATTTACATTTTTAAGTGGGGGAAAAAATACTTTGCAAAAGGCTTAAACAGAGCTCAAATAGGATACGCATGAGAATTGGGGAGAGATGGTGGGGGTGAGAAGAGAGAGAAAAAGGAATCACTCTTGGAGAGGAGAGAGTTTGTCATCCCCGCTCCATGTATTTTCAAGAAAAATAACAGAAACGTTAACAGGGAATTAGAAACAGATCATCGCCCTTATGTGAATGCAAATTCTCTATCCTGAAAAATCTATTGTGATACAAGATCTACAGCCCTGTTAATTGTGTCTTCCACTATGAAAGCAGCTCAAGTGCGTAACACAGGGATATCAGATCCCAGTCTTTCTTAGCCTGGTGCCTTCAGAATTATTAATACTCCTAATTCTGAATCAACAGGGCTTGGCAATTGGGAATTTAGGGAGCTGAAGCTCAATAAATCCGGAGATTCATCTAGCTAGCATTTGTAAGAGAAAATAAAGTAATAGAGTAACAGAATCACTGAAGAATAGCTTGCTGTTTTTGTTTTTCTATGATGCCTGGGTACCTCTGAATAACAACAACATAGAATAAAAGGTTGTATCTTTCCCACCCATTGCGCCATTCTAGTCTATTGTATTTCGGCATATCACGAACTCCAGAAAGGCAGGAGGTATAAAGCCCTCTAAGAACGTAACAGCAAATCCAAGTGGAATAGCTGGATTTCCAAGTATTTTTAGTATTGCTTTAGATAAAATTCATATGGTTAGGAAACATCTTTTTTTTTTTTGCTATGGTTAATTATTATGCTTCTAACCACTATTATCTCATGACCAGTTGCATTACTATTATAAAGCTAGAATTAACTAAAAATTAAAAGGAAGCTAACGAATAAAACCATCAATAATTAAACTGTGTTAAATGCCATTTTAAGGCCTTTATAAATATTTGAAATAAAGTCAGTTGTCTCTATAACAGGGAATGTATCTCTGAGAAAGACTGTTATTTTCCCTCAAAGGCACTGAGTGATTTTTTTCATTAATTACAGAGAGAAGAAAAATGGGAACGAAGAAACTGCCTTGATCTCCTATATAGGAATCATGACTCCAGCAAGGATGCAAACACACTGTTATTTATTAAAGTGTAATTGTTGAAGTACACCTAAGAAAGAGAGTGGTCACCTAGGTAATATTTTTATGTTTTTTAAGACTCATGGAAAAGACAACGGTGTCAGATCTAGGCTAAAAACGTTCAGTGAAAGCAAATCAGTGATATCTGGGCAGATGAGATAGATATGTAGGTAAAACAGACCTAGGAACCAAAAGCAAAGCATTTGGGGATAAAGCAATATTTATATTGGATATGGCCTGGATTTCAAAAGAACCTAACCTAAAGCTGGTTATCTGAGTAAGTTATGCAAATTCATCCAATGTGGGAATTGATGTATCAGCACATTATACACACCCAGAAGATTGGGTTAAAATTGAATAAATCACAGTTAACTGGGAGTTGATATCATGCAAACTGCTGAATTTATGGTTGAAGACCTTTGGACAGAGGGCATTGAGAAATGGTATCTTAGATAGATCCAAGTGAGTTCTGAGAGCTGAAGCTATTCCTGCTGAAACCATTTATTTCTAATAACTCACTGAAGTCAAGTGAAACTCTGATGAAGAAATACAATCTGTAATGTGGTCACTTTCACTTCTTGTGAACGAGCTGTCTCAATAAGCCTTTGTCAATGTTGCAGTATGGAGTTTCTGGTGGAACCATGGATCAAAGGATGATATTATCTCCTCCGGAAAGGAAGTTCCTAAAAGATCGAAGCATCATCTTCTAAAATTATTTTTTGTTATATGCCGATTAGTCCAAAGATCTACAATGTGTGGGTTGAGATGCTTTCTGCAACATTCCTCAGGATGCAGAGTAAATTGAATGGCAAACATAATTATCTTCCAATTTCACATAGCCACTTGAATTTCCCCACCATCTGCTACTAGAGGCTGTAATCTCATTGTGCCTTAGGATGGAGGCAGGTTGAACAATAGTTAGGCATGTAAACTCTGGCCTTACTTTTTTTTTTTTAATTTAGTGGTATAGGATAAAATATAACTTATGAACTCTTCACTTGCTCTTGTGAGCCAGTCACTTGTATGGCATCAGTATCTATTAGCATATGTTGAGCTAATGAACAGTTATCTTTGTCCCCGACAGCATGTCTTCTTGGAGTCTTGAAGACAAATGAAAATTACTCCAGCACGCAAATAAATACAAATGGAAATAAGACCCTTAATGTATGTGTGTCTTTGGATTGTGTCACATACTTACAGCATCTCAGCAATGGTTTTGTGACTGCACAACGGCTTTCCTGCTACTGATCACTAATGTATGTCTCTGAGACAAATACAATGACGTTTATCTTCATAACTTTAACTGCATTCTTCTAGGCAACTCCATCCTGCCTGGGATTCCTCTCATTGTTATGATGACATAACCAGGGCTTCAGAACCACTACGTAATGCTGCATGTAGCTCTTGAAGAGAAGGCGTGAAATAGCATACAAAAGGCAGAATGATTCATATACCAACTAGTCTTCAAAATATGGCCTATCCATGGCATGTGTTCATAACCATCACAAATAATTTGGAGTATGCAGGATCTGGAATGAGGTAGTTATGAGTTGGATTCAAATACAATTCATTGCACTTTGTTCCTATTGAAATCAGTGAGACAAACCGTGATAAATCACATCCTACTGATTTATCAGAGATTCACAGCTAGAATTAATAAACCATCAGACAAAAAGTATAATCCTTGTATTTAGTTGTTGGAATATGAGATTTTTATGTTTCCAGTGAAGTAAATGTGATTCTTAGCTCTTCTTGCACAGTTTATGCCTTCCTTAACTACAAGCCTCCGCTGAGGCCAAGTGATAATAAATAAGATTTAAGGTTACAATATAAAGGAGAAAATGAAATATTCAGAAATAGTTAAAGAATAGTTTTTGAAGATGCTCATGTACTTGGTATGTGTGCTGCTGGCAATCACTTGCTGCATTCCTCATGCTAAAAGAATATCGCAGTATGTTCGAGATATCATCTTCATTCAATGACCCCATAATCCCTGGCAGGGTGGAGTCTGGGCAACTGATTAGAGCTGAGTGTTTACTGGCTGGATGCCCTTCCTGTCACCAATGCACAGTTATATTCAGCAGACATATTCTCATTGTGCCCAGAAAGAGAAATATCTGCCTCTACCTAGGATCAAACTCACAGAATAGGTTGGCCTCCTATTTTTTTGTGGCAGCCCCTCAAATACTGGAAGACTGCAATCATGCCACCCCTGGTCCTACTTTTCTCTAGACTGGTCATACCCAAATTTTGCAACTGTTCTCCATTTTTCTTCATTTTGCCGTTTTGTTACCTATTAATGACCTATTACCTATTAACATCCTAATACTTTTCGTCCTTGGGATTGTGGAGGACTTGGCAGAGAAAGATCCATTCTCAGGCAGAATTTCTGAGCTCCCATCCCCTGCCCCCACCCCAGGACTGCCTGCTTTGTTAAGATAGAAAAAGCACTCAAGAGGCAGGGGTCCAGAGGGGAGCCACAAAAAGGTCCTTCGGCCAAGGACAGACAAGCCAAGGTGGAGGTCCCTGGAAGGACAAAGAGACTTACAGAGGATAGGAAACTACATTCTGTCACATTTGTGCTGAGATATTACTTTATATTTTCATCTTATTCTCCACTTGTAAGGAATTGAAATTGTCACAGATTCTTTTTTTATGAAAAACATTCTGGTATAATTTTGAACGATAAGGGTGGAAGATCATTGCACTTGTAGGATGCCTAAGAATTTGGTGTAAGGTGTATGTAAGAAGTCTTGCTTTCATACTACAGTCAGGATTTCAGCAATCTGAGGTTCCCTCGCTTTTCATATTTTCATTATATGCTAAATGGACAACCTTTCACTGTATTTCTTCAGGTCACCAAGCAAAGGTGGCCACGGAGATGGGAGATTAATGCCTAACAAAAATATAACAATATTAACAACTATCATGGTAAAAAAGCAAGACCAACAACTCCATTGAAAAAAAGCTCTAAAATAATCTAAGAGTGAAACAGAATAACAGAGGTTTCTTTTACCGGGGAAGAGGTCCTCCAGGAAATGACTGGTCTAATGTTGGCAGAATAATTGAAAGAGGAAACAATAGAACATATTTATTCAGTTAGTCTTCTTCCTTCTTTAGTGCACAAACGCTGATGTTTGGGAGCACTCTTAACCCACATCTTATTTTAGAGTTCAAAAGTATAGTCGTCTTTAGTAAACACTTGAATTGTCTAGCTGTGGTACTTACTGAGATGCTTATTAGGAGTATTTTAGTACAAAGATACTTGTGCAGTGTTTATCCTTCATCAAGAGGTTTCTTTTAGCAGCTAGCGTAGTGCAAAAGACACCTGAGGCTGTATCATAATGATTATGCCATTGACTAGGCATGCTGCTGTGGTATTTAAGAAACCACAAATCTTGTCAATCAAATGAAGATCTAAAGGTTTACTGGCAGTCTTCAGATTTCATTGTGTCAGGAGAGAAACATTCCTTAGACACTTTTAGCATTATTGTCTCACTACGATCATCTACTGTGCCACCATTTACTAGTTGCTATTTTCAGTATAGTAGTGAATATACTAAGTATATTAGTAAATATACGTAAGCCTTTGAAGGAAGCTGTAATCACCCTGCTAACAGAGCTAATAGGATATCTATGAACAAATGAAAGTGTCCCTAATCCTATTATAAGCAAGGAAAAGCAATGAGAATTTCTGACTTTGGGGAGATTGGTAATCCTTCTTAGCAACTGCCTTGGATAATCATCATTTGCAAATTCAACAGTAGCAATAAACAGTAGTAAACAGTAATTAAAAATCATTTTCTGATCAACAAATGCCATAAATTTCTGAGCTCAATGTATGCCAAAGTGAAAGTAGTGCTAGCATTACTGCATAATAATGCTTTTTAAGGGAGACAAGAATAACCAGCAATCTTTGCAGGATCTCTCTTTCTTTCATTGTCATGTGGTTCACTTAGTGACCATATTTCTAAGCAACCATTTCTCAGAAACAAATTGCAGTTGCTAAATGAGAACTACCTGTATTGATGAACTACCATCATACCCAGCAATAATGCTCAGTAGTGAGTGATGAAGGGACTCAACATTAATCAATACTTAGAAAGCCATGATTTCTTGGTCTTTGAAAGACCATTTTCTAAGTGTCCCAAATTAATAAGCAAAGCTTTGGAAAACTGGAAAAAATAGATACAGTAGGAAGACAATCTACATCAGCAGGATTGGTTCTTTCTTCTGTCACTTGGTATTGAATAGCTGCATGTCTGTGCATCTTTTTTACACTGCAATGGCAGCAACATTTTGTCATGCTTTGCTCTGCTGCATGTGTGAAGATTAGTCAAGGATGCTCATCTCTTCAGTGGAAAAAGGCTTGTCAGCTCTTTCTCCTCTAGTGGGTAGCCAGCATCTTCATGCTCTATCACCACTTTTTACAAATTCCTGATGCCCGGAGCTGGTACATTTAAGAACCAAGCCAATGTCATCATTATGTCTATTGTATATTTTCACATATGATTATAGATTATAGATAAACAAAAAGCGGGCTCAAAGAGATGTAGTGATAAGATGTACTGTGCATTATCAGCTGTTTTTAATACCAAAGTGGTTTTTCTGGACACTCACGGAAATTTAAGACAAGACATAATTATCTGGAGGTCTCTTGATCAGGTAGATGTTAATTTATGATTGTCACATTCAATATGAACCTTTTCTAATAATATATTCTCTGTGTTTTTTCAATCTTTCCTATCTACTAAACATGTGTTTTTGCTCCAATGGAAGAGAATGCATTTAGGCCTAAAATGTTTTCTTAAACAAGGGTCCCTTTTTTAGGAAATAAAACATTCATGCTGAATCAATGTATAAAAGTTAATGTCTGAAGACTGCATCACCAAGGATGCTACTCCGTCTAGCACGCATGAGTTCATTGTAGATATCTACAAGAAGGAAATGTTGTCATACAGCATCAACATAATCTGTAGCTGCAGGAGGCTCTTTTGTATACTGAATAAAATATATGTTTTCCTTAATATAATATAGTTTTCCTTAATGCAAGTGCTTGAAATAAACACATAGCTATCATAGGTGAGAGCATGGGGGGCACATGTTAGGTTTAGCACTAATTGTTGAGAGACAATTTGGTCTAGTGGTTAAGGCACCAGGCCGTGAGTTCTAGTCCTGCCTTACTCATGAAAGCCAGCTGAATGAGTTGGACCAGTCCTCTCAGCTCAACTCACTTCACTGGGTTGTTGTTATGGGGAAAATAGAAGGAGAAAGGTGTGTTGGATATATTCACTACCTTGAGTTATTTGTAAAAATAATAAAGGTAGGATATAAATAAATGTGTGACTTTCATTTCATTCATACAGAAATGTAAGAAACAGTTGTTGCATCAGAATAAGATGAACATTCTGTTCATCTATCTGCCCTTCTATCTTTAATATTAATGTACCTGATATGTGACTTGCATTCTATAAATAAGGGCAAAATCTGAAAAAGCTTTTCTGTTGAATAAAGAGAAAGCATTGTCTTTTATATTCCCTCTAGAATAATAGGACAATTATTACAGTAGCACCATTCACAGGGAAACTGTTACCTGTTTAAAACCTATATCTTCTTTATTTATCTGATGAATCTTACAAACAAATCATGAATGATAGTCTTGTCCTGCTGCATTCACTTTTGCAGCATTTGTAAGCAAATGATACAGCATCATATAAGCAAAATGTTCCAAAAATCTTATTTTTTCACAATGCCTACTGTATAGCTCTACAATAATCTATGCCATTTAAAACTTGCAGGAGTCTGACTGGAAAAATAAAGCTTTTGAACATAAGAATTTGCTTGCAGAATTGAGACACTGACTCAAATAAGTAAATCAAGCCACCTGTTGCAGGAGAAAACAAGCAAGCACAAACCTATTTTACTTTTATTTGGGGGGGGGGAGGGTTCAACGGTTAGTCTTTTAGAATGCATTCCTCAAAGTCTCTACAGTCTTGATTAAAACTTAAATGCCAAGTATTCTTTAATTTTTTAAACATTCTATCTGCTCCAAGGAAAAAGTCAGTTAAACTCCCACATATCCTTATGTAGAACATTTGTTTGGAAAATGAAATTACTATCTTAAACAGTTCCATCTGGGTATATATTTGTCTGAGCGAAAGTATATATCTATTAATAATTTATTTCTTTGAATACAGAAACTGAAGTTTGATGTCTTCGGTCATAGCAATATCCACATTTGTACTTAAAGTGATGTCCAGTTGTGATCAATGAGCTAGATTTACAAGATTTCAAGGTTTATCTCTGATTTGTAAAAGCAATGTTAAAGTTTCCAATTTGAATAGACTAAATTTAATGACACCGAATAAAGATTCCTGCAGCAGGCCATTCATCTTCTTGAACATGGGTACCCCCACACACAAAGGTTAGTTTTTAGTCATTAATTTAGTCATGGATTCATTAACATTTAAAGCTGATCATCATTGCTTAATTGACATAATTTCTTTATATGCATTTTTTCCCCAACTTTAAACTCAGATTCTCTAAAAGTCAAACTCTTGTGAAGTTTCCCAGGTTACTGTATTTTTTCCTAAACCTTTCTTCTCTGTTCTTTCAATGCCCCATTAACAAAAGCACATGATGGGTGGTACATCAAGGTCAGGGGTGTGTTCGAAAGTGACATCAACAAAAGGAGACAATAAAAGGGCTCCTTAGCTACTGAGACGTTCTATTTAAAGTTGCATTTAAGGAGTCTTCTAGACCAATTAAGCAGTCTTCAAATCAACTTCTGCTTGCTGAGATTTATCTAAAGGAAGAACCAACTTGAAAAGCTATCTGGTAAGAAGCCTCTGTATTTTATTTTGAAAGTTAATTTTCATATATATGTATAAAATTGGATAAAGGAAATGTAGATAGGAATACGAAATATCCAAATTGTATTTATATTTAGGTTGTAGTAAAAATAATGTATATACAAAAATTGTAAATTGCTTAATATTTTATTTAGCATTGCTATAGCACCTTCATAAAAAATTATCTGAGGCTATACATTTCACTGACAGTCAAAATCATCACTGGAACTTGAAACTGGATTCAGAATTAAGCTTAAGGTACATTTTACTTCTCGAATCCTCATCAGTTTTTCTGTTCTTCTCCAAGAAACTCAAAACGGTTTTGTCAATAAATTTTCCAATGATAATAATAGGTTTAGGATGGTATAAATACTTTCAAGAACAGATTTTTGATGCCCACACTTTTTTTAGAGGAAAAATAATAAAATAAAATGCCTCCTACAGCTAAAATAGGAAGATTATGAAAGGGGAAAAAGGTGTCGCAGTATTATTTAGAGTGCAATGAATTTCTAAATGATGGGAGGTTTATGTTAGGGACAAAATTGGTTTGATTGCTCCAGTCAAATTAATGATGCCTAGTCATTGATTCAGTGAGAATGTTAATCCAGGAGAAGCAAGTTACAACCCAGGAGCCAAATCTGATCATCCTATCTGATTTATGCTGCCCTTTTACCACCAATAGCCATTTAATAGTTTAGTGAATGCCTTTTTTTTTCCATTTGAAATTAAAGTTACCTCAGCAAAATACCCAAAGGTGATGTTTCAAGAGGCAACTGGACTTTCTGGTTTTCTTTGAAAATGTTTCACTTCTCATCCAAGAAGCATCTTCAGCTTCTTCAGAGCTGAAGAAGCTTCTTGGATGAGAAATGAAACATCTTTAAAGAAAAACCAGAAAGTCCAGTTGCCTCTTGAAAAAGCACCGTTGGG
>JANHGC010005524.1:55536-66596 GCA_027560395.1 Boaedon fuliginosus | reverse complement strand
TATTTTGGGAAATAGAAGGGGGGAAACTGAAATTCATTGTATTCTGGGCTCTTGTCACAGATGAGAAACCTGGAATATCTAATTAACTAGGATGACTAATTTGACATTGAAAAACATGAGAGGCAGCAACTCATACCAGAAAATAGATTCCCATATTTAATTGATCAATTTGCGACTCTGCATTAGTTGTACTAATGCTAAAAATTAGTACAACATAATAATGATAAAAACAAGTGAAAAGCAAACAAACGAGCATGCCTAGAGCAAAAGCCAGCAGATGGAACAATCACCACAACACGGGATCATCCAATTCTCAGGCTGAATGGTTGGCAGGAAAGCCAGGTCCTTAATGCATTCTGCACACCAGGAAATGTTTGGGCCATCTAATCTTGGAGGTAAGTGTGATGGTGCTTGTGGAAGGGAAATAGTGCAATGGATTACAGAGGGTGAAGCAGCAGTTTCCCAGAAAAGGAGGGTGCACATTCCAGAAAAGCCAGGAGAGACAAGAGGCAGCACAAGTTAAATAGAAAACTAAGGAAGAAAATAAGGATAGCCACTTCATAGACAGAATCTTCCAGGAGCCAATAGGCTGAGAGTAATAAGGGTTTAGTCTGGCAAGATTCTGTCTGTTATGTGTAAGGAAATAAAGAACTGAACTCTAGCTGAATTGTTCTTGGACTTAACCTGGCACCACATCTGATGAGGCATACTTCCTGCATCCCTTTAGATGGCATTGTTTAATAGAGGAAGTGGCACTACATGGGATGAAGAGACAGGATCTCTCCATGGGATAAACAGATGGATGCTATGAAGGGTCTTATAGATCATAACCAGCACTTTGAATGGCGTGAAAGTCAATTGGGAGCTGATTCAGCTCACACACTAGAGTTGTACATAGGTGAACTAAGGCATGCCATAATTATCCATGCTGCTACATTTTGGACCAACTACAACTTCTGAGTCTTCTTCAAGGGCAGCACAAGTAGAATGCATTGCAATAGTCTATACAGGAAGTGGTCCCAAATAGATATTATAACTGGGCATCATCATTAAACTGATGGTTGCTAAACTCATACTATCAGATAGCCTTACCCAGGGGCCTCATGTAGATGTTAAAAGAAGTGAGGAGAAAGTACAACATTTTTAAAACTCCACCCATTCCAAATCTCATAGTCATTTCAGAAAGTTACAGCAGAGATTACCCTGTGGACCTTCCACCTCTGACTCATATCTTAAAAAGGAAGATGGTGAAAACAGTCATGCAAACGGGGAGCATGTTGTCAAACACCAACTAATAAATAGATGAAAACAACAGAAGGGGAGGCAGCTTCTGACATTTCCAGGTTCAAAGGGGGAGGAGAGATTGAGAACAGAGGGAGAGGTGGTGTGACAGCAGACAAGGCAGAAAACAAGGAGCTTGAGACCAGATAGGACTGTTTTATAAATATATTGTGTTGAAGCTCACTCCCTCAGAAGCTGATTGCAACAAAAAGTTGGGAGAAATAAACTCAGAATTTAACTATGAGCCACATATATGCATATAGAACCAGATTCTTAGTCCAAATAGGAGCTAATCTTCAGTATAACAGTAAGAGACTTATTCAAGCTTATTCTTGACTTTCCATGAGATCATCTACTAATTATAAAGAATATAGCAGTGGCCTGGAGCATCCTCTGACATCAACTACATGCCATACTTGTGGGTTAAGGGTCATTTTGCCAGATGCACTAGATCATGATTGTCAAATTAGTGGCCCACGGACTGGATGTGCTACATACAGGCCATGCCCACTCCAGTTCTATGAATGGGAACAATGTCACAAAACATCATATGATGGCAACATGATGTACCAAGTCTGACACCCGTGCCCTAGATGCTCCAAATCTGGCTTATTGAGAAAAGAGATGCCCAAGCCCCCGAGAATTTAAAGACTGCAAACCAGACATGCAACCAGACATGAGGCTATATATCAACATTCAGTCATTTCTTTTACCCTGTAGAGTCAGCCTGGACTTGAAATACAATCACAAGCTCTAACGGGTTCTGACAACTTCAGTGAATTCTCTGTTGAACAGATATAAGATCTATTTACTGTACTATCCAGTTCTGATGAGACTGATGATGGCTAGCTTGCATCACAGAACACACAGAACTGCTGTAACTCACGGTGGCAATCATCAGAAATCCCTGTCACTTTATTTAATCTTCTCATTACATTTTCCTGTAGTCTTGAGAATAGTCTGGCTGCAGACTCTTGGTATGCATATCCATTAGGATTCAAAGCTGGTTTCTAGAGGTTCTGTGGACCTAAGTAAGGGTCAACTGATCGGTCCTGGATCAAATGAAGACTAAACGCTCTATTAAAATGAGGATCAGGAATCAGAAATTTAGATATGTGTAGATAACGAATGGCAAAAAAAAAATGATTATCCTTGGCTAGATAATGGATAAAATGGATGTATGGGATTAAAGGAATCATTACAATGTTCTTAGAAGTGCTCTGAGTTGTTATTATTAAAGAAAGATGAAGATGATGAGAATTTGCTCATACAGTCACCAAGTACGGAAGGAGACCTTGAGAGGAATATGCCAGGACTGTTGTCCAAGCAATGAAGACTGAAGCCAGGAGTGGGATTCAACCAGTATAACAACCGGTTCCAGTTGAAAATTGTGAGGGATGTGAGCCCAGGATCGCAGGAATGAAGGCTACATAACCAAAGCAGGTGAACATAAAAGGTATTTATTATAAAAGGATAGGGAGCATGCCTCAGCAGAGGCTTGCGGGGAGAGGGGAGAGAGTAGAGCAATCAAAGGTAATCCAGGTAGATCCAAACAATCTGAGTATGGGAGGAGTGTGCGCCTCTTTATATAGTAGGTATGCCACAACTCCCCCTGTAGGATGTCCAGGTGAATGCAAGGTATCACCTTACATATGGTGTGCCACCCAGAGGTGGCAATGGGGGCAGAGCTGGAGGGAAAATATTTCCTGACAAAAATAGAGAGAAAACTTACCTTCTACTACAGCCCTGGTGAGTCAAAACAGCTGACGCGCGGCAATCTGCATGTCCCCGCTGATCAGCTGGGCTTCTAAAAGGGAAATAAAAGACAGAATAGCGCAGGCCCAGGTGAGTGGGGCCAATTCCTCGCCAGAACTGCCGGTTTGCCCAAACTGGTCCGACCAGGCTGAATCCCACTCCTGGCTGAAGCATTCTCTAACTCTTGGGAAGAAACATAATATTTTGATGTGACCCAGTCAGATGCCACTCTGATTCACTGGGATACTATATAGTAGGGGGAAGGAAGGACTTAGAATCTATTGTCAAAGCTTGCCTCAAAGTGTAGTCTGCCTATGGAGTTGGTTTCCTGGTCTGGTCTACCTTGTAGAGCTGACATCAGGAGTCAAAGTCATTTTGATACGATCTAAATAGCAATTATATACATTCTTATAGAAAAAATGTTGGGGAAAGTGCTATCAAAATTGCTCATTTCTAAGTACAGCATTAGGAATCTGGATGAGACCTTGTACCCACAAGATATATAATTGGTGTCACATATCTCAGCAAACACTTCAGGCTATATTTTCCCAATGATTTTGGATGGAAATGTGGGCCCTCTCTGAAGACAGACCCTTGATGATCTTGTTCACGGTACTCAATTGTTCTGTTTTTCCCTTAACTTAGACGTTTATGCGGTGAATGAAGACATTTCTTTGAAGAAAGAAAAAGAAAGGTATCCTGTTTTAACCTTCACCCTTCTTTCTTTTTCTTTCTTTCTTTCTTTCTTTCTTTCTTTCTTTCTTTCTTTCTTTCTTTCTTTCTCTCTCTCTCTCTCTCTCTCTCTTTCTTTCTTCTTTCTTTTTCTTTCTTTCCTCCCTCCCTCCCCTCTCTCCCTCTTTCTTTCTCCCCTCCCTCTTTTTTTCTCACTTGAAGCCCCCCCCTGCACCCCATTTTGAGCCTAGTAAGTCTCCCTACAGCCTCCTGGGAGCCAAAACGGGGCACGGGGGGATTGCCCCATTAAAGCTCGATTTGGTATTTGTCAGTTCTCCAAGATAGTCAAATTTTCTGCTACCAGTCCACCAGAACCAGTCCAAACTGGTTGAATACCACCTTTGGCTTTAACCATTTCATTAAAGGTTCAGAATGTTATCTGAATATAGAAATGTAATTTCTGGATCAGTCTGCAAACAACCCCAAATAATCCCAGACTGTTAATTATTTTATGGAGTGAGGCCGTGCTCTATAGTTCAGTACTGAGGTTTAACTCTTCTGCTTGGTCTTGAGACTATGTTGAACAGGATTGGAACAGGATTGCCTGAGGCACTCTACTATGGTTTTCTATTTGTCTGGTATTAACAATCAACTGATAACAATCAGAAAACAGTACTCTACTCCAGTAACCACCAAGGAGAAAAGCACCCCCCCCCCCAACACTGGCAGAGCAAGCTATTGTATTTAAACAGGGAGCAAACCCCACACTCACTCCCACTGATTTAACTTAATCAGATAATGAAATACCTGTAAGCAAACAAGCTCAGAGAGCATGAACCATTCCACAGTTCAAACTTAAACTACATAGAATCTCTTCTGCTGGAATAACAATATATTTTGATATGCAAAATAAATTAGGTAGTTTCCTGTTTTTAACTCAGTGGTCCATGTTATCACACGAATATATGTGTGCTTGGTAAATGGACTTCTGGCTTCTTGCTTTTCTTTTTGTGGCCATGTCCAGCTACAAAGAAACTCAATGGATTCAGTGATCAAGTGCAGGATTCTAACCTGTAATCTGAACCAATGTCCAGGGAATTTGAGGTTTCTTTCTAAGCAGACACTGAAGAATCAGACTTTCTCAATAAAAGCAGCCTGGGCTCTTTTTTGTTAAGATGGCCAGATCACTATCTGCAACAGGTTCTTTAATTTGAATGTCTCCACAGCTCAGTAGATCACTTTCTTTTTTTCTACCGGTGGTATTTTATCAATCAGAGGTGTCCCTGGTATAGATCCTAGTTTGGAAGAAGCTATGACGATCTGGGTTTAAACCGCTGGAGAGCTAAACGTGCCTTTTATCCACCACAGAAGGAACGGCGCTGAACCAAAAGTGTTTTTTTTTTCCAAGAGGAAACTGGGCTTTTCAACTGGGGTTCGACTAGAAGACCTCCAAGGTCCCTTCCAACTCTGTTATTCTATTCTAAACTCCGGAATGGCTTTTTGCTTTTTCTTTGAAGACGTTTCGCTTTTTCAGCTTCTTGGATGAGAAGCGAAACGTCTTCAAAAAAATACCAGCAAGTCCAGTTGCCTCTTGAAACAAAAATATCTTTGGGACAACCAAGACCCAGATGACCGAGAATCTCCATAGAGACGGACGGCGCTGAACGAGGGCAGTTCGGGCCATTCACCCCTAGCCACAACTTGGGGGACCTTGAGGACTGGTTCTCTGCCAGAAGGAGGCGACGCTGCTGCTGCTACTCCTGGAAGGGACGCGGGGACGAAAAAGCGAGGATCCCAGCTCCCCCTGGGCCCGCGAGGGCAGGGCGAAGAAACAAGCCGTTTGCTGCGCGACCACAAAACTCCCATTCCGGCGACTTGCATTCGAGTCGCGCGCTAATTGAGCCGACAGAAATCATCAGCTGATTCTTCCGGAGTGCGGGGGGGGGGGGGGAGAGAAATGTCGATTCGGTTTCCCCTGACTTCCCCTTTCTGGTCGAAGTATCGCGAGCGTTCGAACGTCAGACTAGAGAAATCCGCTTCTCGCGGGACCTGAGCGGACGGTTGGTCGGGCCTAGACTCGTACTCAGCTGTGGCGGTAGTAGTCCCTCCGGTTGCTGCCGGGAGTGGGGGGTGCAGTGTGAGTCCTTTTGAGCCCCCGGACGTAGGACGCGGCAGGTGAGGTGAAGAACGAAGGAGGGTTAGGTGGGGTTGTGGGGGACCTCTAATTGCTTGGCGATGTTGGAGGTGGTTGGCTTCGGGAAGCCTCCCTTGAGGGTTGAGAGACCGCGGGGGTTCCTTTGCCCGTAAAAAGGGAAACTTGAGTGGCAAGGGAGACTTCGGAGCTCCTGATAGGTGGACGCCGGGAGTCTGGGCGGTGGACTCGTGATAATAAGGGGTCGGATTTTTTTTTTAAATAAGCCAGCTTTAAGGGATGACATGTGGGGTGGGGAACCCGAAGGATGTTCGGCGGCGGGACTGTTTCTTTCGTCAACATCCAGACGTTGTATGTCAATGGAGATTCTCAGTCATCCAGGTCAAGGTAGTCTCAAAGGTGTCCCGTCCCCCCCCCCCCCTTCAAGAGGCAACTGGACTTTTCTGGTTTGTCTTTGAATACGTTTCGCTTTCTCCTCCAAGAAGCTGAAGAAGCGAAAACGTCTTCTTCAAAGCAAAACCAGAACGTCCAGTTGCCTCTTGAAAGAAAAAAAAAACACCTTTGGGACATCCAGACGTTGTGTAGCGCGCGCATATGTGTGTGTGTGTGTGTGTGTGTATGTGCGCGCGCGCTCTTCAGTAAATGGGAAGCTCGCTGGAGCGCAGAAGAGCCCAAAGGTGGGGAGAAACGACCGTTTCGGAAACTGTCAGTTTTGGGACTTCCTAGTAGTTTAAGGGCAATATCGATACCAACAGGTAGGGCCCGGCCTTGAAGCGGAGACCTCGGGAGGGAGAGGCAATGAAATGTCTTTGAATATTAGTAGCTCGGGTCGGTAGTTACGTTGTGGGTTTGAGCCCCGAGCGTGGCGATTTGGTTGCAAACGTTTCGTCCCCATTGGAGGAGACGGCATCTTCGGCGCGCTTTGGATTGTGCTTGTCTGGCGAGGGGGAGGGGTGAAGAGCACTGGCCTTAAATAAATACCTTGCTGAGTCCCTGGTCTGATTTCGGGTTGTGTGATACTTGGGAGGAGTAATACTTGGGAAGGGTTGTGTACGTGTGTGTAGGTCGCTAGCTGGGCTGTGAAGATGCCGGTCGGATGGCGTCGTGGGCGATGGTATCGTCCTGGTGTGCCCCAACTAGAACGGCTTGCCAGGTGTGCGACGTAGACAAGTGTGGGAAGGATGACGGGGTGTGTGTGTGGGGGGTGGCATTGGTGAGGGAGACATTGCTGATGGCAATGCGAGGCTGGGCATCGCTTTTTCAGATGCAATGGGGGTGGTGAAGGCAGAGGAGGGGAGTGATTTCCGTTGCGGCAAACGCGGAACAAGCCGTTCCGAGGGAGGAAAAAATAGGTAATTTGACGCCCAGGATAAAGGTTTCCTGTTAAACCTCCACGCATCTGGTAACCGACGTTAGGTTTGGAGGGCTTGTGTGCGTGGCAGTTTCTGCGAAAATTGCCTTGTCATGGCCTCACTCCTCTTTTACGCAATTCTGTACTGTGGGGCCACCGTTTGCACTTTTCCTTGCTTTTCCAGCTAATGAAGTGGTGATCCCGTTTAAGAAGCCAGATTAGGGAGACCGGTCTGTCACCTTTTGCCGAAAGCTTTTGCTATGCTTGTATTGTTTCCAGACACTTTTTTTTTTAAAAAATGGAAAATTCATTGGAAACGCTGCATTGTATTTGGATAGTTGCCCTGTGAATCAAACGGTCACAGTTTGCCTTGTGAACATCTTGTTTGTGGTGAACGTGATGTGGACATCTTGTTTTTGGAGTTTGGATGGCAGCTCTGAGTTAATTCCAACAGTTGGTATCCAGGGACAAGGTTTTCAATATGCTTAACGTTTACTTTCTTTAATTGTATATTAATAGTGTGAAGCTCATTTTATCTTAACTGAGGGACTTGCTCTATGAATATAATAAAAAGTCACAAATTATATAATTCATATTAGTATAAAAAATTCCAGTGCATTATAATGACTGTCATTATTCCAGTTTGTCATGTATTGTGCGGCCTTTGAGTAACAATTTCAATTCTCTCTTTTCTTAATTTAAATGTTAGTATTTTAAATAATATATTTAAAGCATTGGTTAGCACTCTAGTGATTCTACATTAATAGACATTTGAATAGGAGAAGTTTCCAGGCACAGACTTTTAGTATTCCATAACCACCTTTCCAGGACTGCTGATTTTAAGAATGAGACTGAGGCAGTGTGAGAAATTTCCCTTTCATTAGACAATACCTTCTAGTGGAGAGTCATATTGGATATTCTCTGTAGTTTTGACACCATCTATACCTTTATAAAGATTTTAACCAACATAACTTTTGAGTAGATTAAAAATTACAAGACATACAAGATTTTTCTTTTAAATTCTTTTTAGTACTAATGCATCCCTGGGTTTGTATGAATTCTTAAAAAAATCCGTATTTTGTTTTGCTATTCCAGAGATTCAGATTAATCATTAAAATTGTACAGTGTAAAACATAGGGTTACTGTTCATGGACTAACACACAAAAATATTTTTAAAATACTTAGATACTGATGTTTCAATGAACAATTCTTTGTCTTCTAAATTATAAATTACTTGTAAAATGTACAATTTCATTGTAAAAATGTAGAAATAATCCTGATATTTTTGTTCATTTACTACTAATAAAAAGTTCCTTTAAAGTCTGTCAGTGATTTAGATATTTGTGGACCTTGTACTACTATAATATGATCCCATTCTATTTCATATGTCTATCTTATTTTGGGTCATATTTAATGTAATTTTGTACAAATTAAAACCATGCAGTTTCTTAATAGCAAGAGGGGTAGGATATAAATTTAATAAATAAAAAATCAAATTCTTTTCTGATAACATCTTAGTTACAATATTATAATAGACATTTGCTGCTTAAAGTCAGATGATTTATTTCTCGATGTGACTTTATACTTATTTGCCATTAATTTGTATTATTGATTTTTTTATTTGGTAATGTGCAAGGGTTTCTAACAAGATTCTTAGATCTACCTAATTCTTAGATAGCTACAACTACTTCTCTGAATGAACACTATCAGTATTATATGGAATATATGTGTATGTAATCAGCTGAAACAGTCTTTATTCATCAGCAGAACATATTAAAATCCAGTTTGAAGATTAAAACAGCCTCCTTTCTAAGAGCTATGATATTTGGCCTTATATTTGTGCATATTTCACTTAATCAGAACCTAAAGTAGACCTGTTGGTATTGCCTTTATTTGATTTAAAGTATATTCTTCTTTGACATTTGAACTTACGTTAGACTTGTTTGTTTTATAGCCTATATTTGCCTGAGTTTTGATTGGCATACTCTGGCATTTTATCTAAGCAGGCAGACACATCTGGGCAGTTGGAGGAATTTAGAAACATAACACCAATTCACTATTAGTGTTTTCTAAGACTGCCTTTTGGGCTTTTGAAACATCTAGGAGTGTATTCTACAAAATAAAGATAATGTTAAAATATGCTACTTTAACACTATGACAACCCTCCTAATTAATTGTATTTAAAATATTTAAAAAAATTAGAATGGAATAGTGTCTGAACTGCCAGCTACCGCAAGCAGTCTTTACAAGAATACTTGTATCTAGCTGCCATGTTTGGGGGTCTGTAAAACCTTCCAATGAGAAATGAACTAACTATGGCTGATGTTTTCAAGGATCTTGTTTTCCATGGTAAAGACCAATAATAGGGTGAATTTGCTGTTATGGAACAAGGCATGTTTCTCATGCAAACATGGTTTCTCTCAGATAGTTGTAATGAATGTGTATAATTTTATGTATCTGCATAGATTTTTCAACATCTTACCTAGATTCTCTGTAATAAAATAGAATGGGCTATGTTTTATTTTGAACTAATTTATTTATTTATTTATTTATTTATTTGATTTATATCCCGCCTCTCTTCACCCAATTGGCGAACTCGAGGTGGCAATTATTAATAATAGCTTATTTTAAAAACATGGTTTTTGCACCATGGCTTAGTGCGTTTAATATGAAACTATAGTTAATGCAAATAAAGCCTTGTTTAGGGTTAGGTGAATTCAGGTAGAAATAATTTTAAACCAATATATTCTACTTATAGATTTGCTTGTAATAATCAAGTTATTAATTTTGGAATGATATTTATTGCAAACATGTTTTGTATAAATCATTAAAATATCTTTAAAATAATCAAGATTTTTAACAATATTGAATGGAATTTCATTTTAATTCCTAGTGTATATTTGGAATTTCAAAAATGTATAAAAACAATTTATAGATCAACATATAGATCAAATGGTATATTTAGTATAGATTCTGGAAGCTTTCTGAAATCTTTTTTCATGTGATGGTTGTTCTGAAAACCTTGTGCATGTACATGAATTGCTGGAACCAGAAAACAGAATATTGTTATAATTTGTAGATAAAATAATACTCAAAACTTCGATATGATTAATCAAATAATTATAGTTGTTTTTTAAAATACCTGCATCACTGCAAAATATCCATAAATGCAGCTTCCATTGCACACAAAGACACTCAGTTTTTATTGAATGGTTCACCAATTAAATGGTTGTAATAACTGTTCAGACAGCAGTAGGATGCCAATTTGTATTTAGTTAATAAAATGACTAAAATGTTGGATTAAAATATGATCCATATTCCTAGATTATTTATAAACATAGACCAGCTTTATCCAATTAGGGACATTATCTTCCCACATATAGAAAATTAGATTATTAAGAGAAGGATATGTTTGATGTTTCATGTTGCTTCTCCTTTTCTTTAACTTATGTGAGTTCCAGCCTTTTTTAGCAAGGAATGAATAAGACTGACCACAGGTATGTGCTCACATTCTACATTAATACATTGTTGGTTAAGAGTGGTGAAATGCTGACTTCTCTGTTATTGTGTCTGCAATTTTTAGTGGTTTTGTTTAGATTAGTCCACTCCCTTCTTTAAAAGGGACGCGGTAGCTCGGTGGATAAGACGGTGAGCTTGTCAATCAGAAAGGTCAGCAGTTCTGCAGTTCGAATCCCTAGTGCTGCGTAACAGAGTGAGCTCCCATTATTTGTCCCAGCTTCTGCCAACCTAGCAGTTCAAAGCAGTTCAAAGCACTTCCCCTTTTGGGTGAAGAGAGGCGGGGTATAAATCTAATAAATTATTATTATTATTATTATTATTATTATTATT
>JANHGC010005524.1:38867-55436 GCA_027560395.1 Boaedon fuliginosus | reverse complement strand
TATAAATCTAATAAATTATTATTATTATTATTATTATTATTATTATTATTATTATTATTATTATTATTATTATTAATTATGTAAAAATGTGAGTAGAAAAATAGGGGCCACCTTTGGTGGGAAGGTAACAGTGTTCCGTGTGCCTTCAGCGTTTAGTCATGCAGGCCTCATGACCATGGAGACATCTTTGGACAGCGCTGGCTCTCCGGCTTTGAAACAGAGATGAGCACTGCCCCCTAGAGTCGGTAACGACTAGCACGTATGTGTGAGGGAACCTTTACTTTTTATCTTTACTGCCTTCGTTAGCAGAATAGTGGAGCTGATGCTTCAACTGTCAACTGTGACACTTTTGCTAAATAATTCAAGGATAAAATTGCTTACATTTATTTTAAGGTTGATGCCTTAATAGATTTTGATGTGGCAGAGGTAATATTTTGTAATGTTATCTGAGATGAACTTTGGGGAGGACTCTCTCTCTCTAGAAAGTTGATACATATGATCAGGGACAATGCCCTTCCTGATTCCTTCTAGTATTAAGTATGTATGTACGTATGTACGTACGTACGTACGTACGTATGTATGTATTTAGGTTTAGGTTTAGGTTTAGATTTAGATTTAGATTTAAATTTAGATTTATACCCTGCCTCTCTTCCCCGGTCAAGGGGAACTCGAAGTGGCTTATGTAGATATGTCAGTAGTAGATATGTCAAAGTAGATATGTTAATGGCTGGATCCAATGGCTAATGCTTCTCTGAGAAAACATGATCTTGCTTTCTTGAAAAAGGTGGTTTTGTGAAGAATTTCCTATATTAAAGAAAGTCTGATCTAGCCTTGTTGGATAATTATTGCCTTATCTCCAGCTTCCCTTTCTTGGTGCTGTTATTTCTTCTTCAGGAAGTATTGGTGATTCATGTTGTTGAGAAGGTTGTGGCCTCTCAGCTCTTGCATATCTTGAAGGAAGCTGATTATCTAGATCCTTTGCAGTCTGGTTTAAGGCCGGGGTACAGCACCGAGACAGCATTGGTCACACTAGTGGATGATCTCTGGTGTGCTCGGGATAGGGGAGTTTCCTCTATCCTAGTACTTCTTGACTTCTCAGCGGCTTTCGATACCATCGGCCATGGTATCCTTCTGGAGCGGCTTAAGGGGTTGGGAGTGGGGGGCACCATGCTGCGGTGCTTCTACCTCTCGGGCCGTACCCATCGGTGTTGGTGGGGGGACAGAGATCAAACCCAAGAGCCCTGCCTTGCGGGGTTCCTCAGGGCTTGGTTCTTTACCCTTTCCTATTTAACATATACATGAAACCGTTGGGCGAGATCATCCAACGACATGGGGTAGGGTATCATCGGTACGCTGATGATACCCAGTTATATATCTCTGCCCCTGATTAGTGATGCCGCTGAGGTGATGTCCTGGTATCTGGAGGATTTGAAGGTCTGGATGGGGACCAATAGGTTAAGGCTCAACCCTGACAAGGCCGAGTGATGGTGGGTATTGCCCTCCCGTGATCCAGTTGTTTATCCATCACTTATGCTGGGAGGAGATAAATTGCTCCCCTCAGAACGTGTGCGCAACTTGGGGGTACTCCTGGACCCGCAGCTACAATTAGACTACCACCTCTCAGCTGTGGCCAGGGGTCCCTTTGCGCAGGTTCGCCTGTTGCACCAGTTGCGCCCCTTCCTGCACTGGGAGGCTCTTCTTACGGTCACTCATGCCCTCGTCACCTCACGATTGGACTACTGTAATGCACTTTATATGGGGCTGCCCTTGAAGAGCACCCAGAGACTTCAACTGCTCCAAAACGTGGCCGTGCGAGTGATTGAGGGTATACTTTGGTGCACCCATATAACACATATCTTCCATGAGCTGCATTGCTTCCAGTGGTCTTCCAGGTGCAATTCAAGGTGCTAGTAACAACTTTTAAAGCTGTACATGGCTTAGGAGCGGGGTACCTGCGAGACTGCCTTCTGCTACCTTATGCCTCCCAGCGCCCAGTTAGATCTCACAAGTCGGCTTGCTACTGGTCCCGTCAGCCAAACAATGTTGACTGGCGGGCCCCCATGCTAAAGCCTTCTCTGTGGCAGCGCCGACCCTCTGGAACTAGCTCCCTGTGGAGATCAGGACCATCCCCACCTTGTTGGCCTTCCGTAAAGCTACAAAGACCTGGCTCTGTTGGATGTCCTGGAACTGATATGCCCCTCCCCCCGGATGTGTTGATTGTTGATTTAGACATTTTTTTATTGTAAAATTTTGTATTTTAAATTTGTTGTTAGCCACCTCAAGTTCCCCCTGACCAGGGAAGAGAGGCGGGGTATAAATCTAATTAATTAATTAATTAAACAAACAAACAAACAAACAAATAAATAAATAAATGTATAAAGGACCTTTATGAAGTGGTTTATTTGAATGCTTTTCAATTCAGAGTCTCCCAGGAGTTTTTGTTACTATCATGGCATCCTACTGGATTGCCTTTGTGGTAAAGGGATGAAGGTACCTTTCTGAAAAGGTTCTTCACTTTGTGGGTGGCTTCAGCTGGTGCTGGGGGTAAGGAGTGGTCGGGGTGGCAGTAGCTCCAGCATGTACATATATGAAGCTACTGAGAGAAATCATATATTTCTTTGGTTCGACCATCCAAGTTGTTTTGAGTCCACTGATGATAGTCAGCTTTTCACTGATGCCTCAAGTCTAATGCAGTTTGTAGAGTTGTGATGGGTATAAACAAGCTTAGAGTTAATCTCAACATGATGGATTTCTACTTTTCTACAAACAACATGACTTCATGGCTGCAGTACTAGCTCTGGATAGGGTTACCAACTTTATGCAGAGTTATGCCTGTACGTTGCTCGTGTAACAATGCTTTCCATTGTTCTTCCCATGTACAATTCTCTTTATGTCCCACTCCAGAGATTCTAATAACCTTTATGCAAATTGAGGTGTGCAGAAGAGAAATACAGGTAGTCCTCATGTCCTCTTTTCTTTGGGAGAGGACATGATCCCATTTAACTTGAAGAAACTCCTATTGAAAAAAGCCTGATCTGACTGCCTTGTTTAGAGACCATTTGCAGTTATGATGGTAATGAAACACTAAGCTTGCAAACTATTCTTTGTGTTTATGAGCTTTGTTGGTCTGCAAAGCAAAGGAAAGCTGAAATAGAATGATAAATTCATGATGCTTCACTTCACAATCACTTCATTTAACAACCAAATTGCTGGCTCTAATTGGGGCTGCGAAATGAGGACTGACTGTATGGGAGGTATTCTTCTAGAAGGCACAATGGAATACAAATATTCAAAATATTCTCAGCAATTGTGAGCACTAAATACATAGAATGTTTTTATTTAATTTATGATTCACATTTTTCACATTTCTGCAGAATTGCATCCTGATTTAGAGGTTATTTGTTATTGTTTTCTTGTGTATTGGTAGCTGTTTCTATATTTTTTTAAATCTTAAATTGGATTCTGTATATCTAGTTACATATAACAAAATTCTTTTCTTTGAACAATGAACAAATGATAGTGGGTATAGTTTCATGTTAGAGACTTTGGAATCCCATCCCACCCTTACCCTCCAACTGAAATTGTTTTAACACCTTCCAGCTCTGTGCCTTCCAATGGCATTAAAGTAGATTGTTTCCTGCGGCCTGCTGGCAGGTGAGAAAACTGGTTTGCAGCCCCCTAACCAAGTAGAACCTGTCTACCCCTATCTATGTGAGCCGATGTGGCTTTTTAATTTGCCAGCCATATTTTCCTTAATACCTTTTTAATGTTGAACTATGTCCTCTCATATATTTTTTTAGCATTCCTTGAAGAACTACTTGCATCCTGAGGTCTGATTAATGCAGACAGATTTTAGGTGTAAAAAAAAAGATTAGTATGGTATAGATGGTATAAGACAGTAGTTGTGAGGCTGCTCTATGGAGACTTTGACAGTTGCTGTTTAATTGGGAAATAGTCATGGTTGTTTCAATAAGTCATAGATGGGTGCTGTATCCCTATGTATTGAACAGCATCACTTCCAAATTCAGAGCTTTGGAAAAGTTACAATATTGATACAAACATATATACAGCTATCATTGTGCAAATATATTGCACATATTCTGAAAATCACAGACTTTCACAAGCTGAATTTTGCTTGCTGGGATTAGATCAGAAACTTTTTTATTTGTTCTTCTGACTTGTTCTTTGAAATTAAAACCTTAGATTTTTCTTTGCATTAGTGTAATTGAAATGTTATATTGGAGGCTGAAATATTATTCTTAGAATAATTAACATGCCTCCCTTTTTTTGTACATGCAATTTCTTGACATAAATTTCTCATGCCAATTGTCTTTTTCTCCTGTGTTTTAAACAAACAGCACAGGACTTTTATTAAGAATCTTTTGCTGTGAATTGCTCTCCAGACAAATTACTACATGCTGACTGAATTCTGGTGTTTCAGCTGCAATGAAAGCCTAAAGAATGAAGCATGAAAGATAGGTGACAGAAGAAACATTTCAGATGCTTTATTAGTTTATTAAAATCTGACAAGCGGGTAGGGCTAGAAATAGCTTCACAGATGGCACTTGGCAGTATACCAAGCAGCTCTTTCCTTATGCGTTCTGTACACTATCCATCAAATATGCCAGCCAATGGTAGCTTAGAAAAAAGGAAATGGTAAGCATCAATTCTGCTTACTGGAGGCTGTGAGGTTAGACGTCAGTGCTGCACTGTGCACGGCTGAGTCAGTGGCTGTGAGAAAATGAATTGAAATTATATCTTGGAGGCTTACCTCTCTGAGCACTTAATGGACTGAAAAGCTCTAACAAGAGTGTTATCCTTGAGGTGGAGAAGAAAAGAGGATGCTAGAAAGTGAGGCTAATAATGCTGTAGACATAGAGTATTGAGAGGAGAATGGAAAGAACAAATATGCTGAACTTAGCAAGTAATGCCAGAGAATGCTGAACTGGCTTCTAAACCTGCAGGCTGGAGAGGAGCAGATTTCTTTTGTACTTTGTTTTCAACATTTTCTCCATGTTTTTGTGTTCCTGCCCTTTTCTACCCAAAAAGCAGGTGCGTATCTTTTAGCAAACCAATACAGTTTTCAGTACTTCACTGAGAAGGGAATATGTAAAGGGGAGGAATAGTTCTTTGTGTAATTGATCACTTGAAATGTTTACAGTATATGATAAAGAGAAGTTGTATGACCGTGAATCTAAAATAACAGCTATAATATAAATAGAAATTTTATCGAGCAAAAGCTGAATTTAGCAGTAATAGAAAATATATGAAATTATGCATTTCAAATTTGATTATGATGCAAGTTAGGTCATATCATCCTTACATACAACAGTATGAAAATGAACCACATCTTTTTACAGTTTACTTTTCAATTTCTGTTAATGATATTATGAATTTTTCAGCTGTTATCGGTGATGCTTAATTTACTGATTTGAATAGTTAGAATAAATGACAGTGTCACAATATAGGAACTACTCTCTAAGAGCACTGTAAAGTTGGGTGTGTGTATTTTATCAAGATGTTTCTGATGTATGCGATTGGCTGACCAATAAATTGTTATCAGCAAGCTGTGTTTATTTGCTGTATGGAAACCGCTTGGATCAGCTGTCACCCTGAAACAATGTGAAGAGCCTGCTATATAGTAGCAACATTATATCATAACAACAATATATAGAAGTTGAACAAGGACATCACTTATGTAGGTTGGACTTAGATAGAAGTCAGTGCTACAAATGCCCGTATATTAGAGTATTGTAATTATATAGAGGTTTATAAAATGTTCTGCCTTGATTTATACTTAACATGGGTTTTTTAGGAGGAGAAAGTCTAATCTAATCTAATCTAGCAAAATGGTTTGTTTAATAAACAAAAGTAAATGTGGCATATAATTTAACATGTTTTATAAATATCTCAAAGGTTTACTTAGTTTTGTTACAAAATGTAACAAAACTAAAATATTTGAGTAGAATGGGAAATCATAGTTTATTTACTATAATATAAATGTTCAAATAAACCAAACTATTATTTGGCAGTATTTTGTCTTGGAATGAAATGTCCCTAAACACAAATCAGACGCTATATTCTTTTTTAAAAAAAGTGAAGAAAAAAAAACACAGTAGTAACAGTTGACTAATAGGAATTTGGCAAAAGAAAGGGATTATGCAAGATAAGATCAAAACCTAATGGGAAGGGAAAGTTGAGCAATGCAGCTGGTTGAACTTTACATTATAAAGCTGTTGTTTTAGTGTTATTTTGTAAACATTTCCTGTGCATTTTTCATGTACCCACACCCTATAACTTTTAGAAGGTCTGGGTTATTTAATTTCCAATAGAAATGTGAAATAGATTCACTTTGAAGGTGTAGTTTACTTCTCACTAAAAGAGTGAGAACTATATTTTCATTATTATTTAAACCTTTTGTTTTTAGGAATCTTAAAAGTTATATTGATAACATTGTTTGAACACATTTCTTTTTCCCTTGCAAATTTATCCAAATCTTTTCTGGGTCTAGAATCTTGAATAAATTTGGAAGGAAGGTTCTGCAAACAACAGAAAACCCATTTCTTTAATAGATGCCATTCAATTGGTTGATGAGCACATTGGGTATAAACCTTTATACTATTGTTTTTGAAGAATTTTTTGTAGCATGATTACTATCTTGCTAGAGTTTTTATCACTTGAGTAGGAAGCATTTTATCTGAGTCATCAGGCATGCTTCCTGTAGCATGTGTTTACCTTAGATATATCCAAGTATTAATATGTATGAATTTGCCTTGTGTTTGGATATTTCTGAAGAGGATTGTGTTTCATTTTGCGGGTTTTATAAGATTGCTGTGGAGCACACTGATCTTTCCGGAATGAGCAAAAACTGTGTTTCATCTAATGCTGCGGTAAGCAGATTTTTGCTCCTATAATTGAAGTTTCCCTTTTTTTCCTTTCTGCATCACATTTCCCCATGCTAGAGTATCTAGAATAATTAAACAATAGAGGAATAGAAATAAAAAGTGGAAAATGCTTACTGGCTCTTACATCAGTGGACAGCTATAAATGGATTTAATTTATGTCCAGAAATAGGTGCAAAATGTCTGCTTAATGAAAATATTATATTTCCCATGGCCAAAATGCAGGGTTTTAAAGTTTTCTTTCTTTTTTTTAACCAACTAACAGTTCTCCTTAAGCAGGGTATAGGTTTGGAAAATAACTTCAGAAAAGCATTTTAGCATTTAGGAAACAGATGAGAAATAATAAAATATAATACCAGCATTAGATATTTCAGTATGCTTCCCCATTTTCTATTTCTTTTGGATGGAATATGGGGTGTAAATTTCATAATATAAAATTTCTGTGATATGATTTATTCATGATTTGCTGGTCAAGAACAAATTCTACTTTCCCAAGATCTTGTCATCCTTATTTTTAGGCATATTTCATCTGTACATCTATCCATACAGAATATGTAAAGCCATTGGGGAAAAATAACTTTAAAATGCAGAAGCAGAAATATATACTAACTGGATATAAATATAAAAATATTTTAGAAGAAAAAAACTTACTACATATGTGACAAATAAGAACTTCCTAATACATTTGTCTTCTTTGTGTCTATAAAAATTATCTTTATTGTTTCTAAATAGATATACCTTCTCCATCTACTTAAATTTCCATGTTCAAAATATATCACAAATATATATTATAGGTATATTCTGGTTATTATAAACCAATAAGTTTTGTTGATAGAAAAACTCCAGTATTGTTAATTAAAACTGTAAAAATTGAAAGTCATTTTAATACATTAGAAAATATATGCTTACATGTGTTTTAATATAGACCAGTGATTGCAAACCTATGGCATGCATGCCCAAGGTGGCATGTGGAGCCATGTTTGCTGGTAAATGAGCTGTCGCCCAGCCAGCTCCACTGCGCATGCGCTCACTCCCCCAACCCCCCTGGCGCATGCATGTGTGACCCCAAGGTTTCTAGGCCGAAAAAGCAGCTGAGGCGCAGCAGAGCTGAAAAACAGCTGATCGGCGCTGCTGTGCCAATCAGCTGAGCTTCAAACGCCTTATCTGGTTGTTAAATTTAGCTACCGGTTAGCACAAATCAGCAGCTAAATTTAACAACCAGTGTGTGCAAACCAATAGCTAAATTTAACAAACAGTTCGGGCGAACCGGCAGCTAAATTTAACAGCTGGTTCAGGTGTTTGAAGCTTAGTTGATTGGCGTAGCAACACTAATCAGCTGTTTTTTTGGCTCTGCTGTGCCTCAGCTGCTTTTTGGGCCTAGAAACCCTGGCATCGCTCACACATGCGCAGGGGCATGTGTGCATGCGCAAGGACAGGCACATGGGAGCGCACTCGGTTCACGCACACACTTTCGGCACATGACAACAAAAAGGTTTGCCATCACTGTTATAGACTAAACTATTAGTGAAAGCTATGATTTGATAAAATACATATCCATTGTATAATTTATCAGTCATAACTGATGCTGTCAGTGCTTTCTAACATGGGTTTAGCTATATTAATATGTAAAATTAATTCCATGCTAGTAAAGCAAAATTTTTGACATTTCCAAGAGCTGTTATATGAAGTGTTAAAATTTTGAAGACTCTTATTCTTCTTTATCATTATTTAAAAGTAGTTTGTTTTCTGACTGCCTAATACCGGTATAATAATTGGAATTTTAACATTTGAAATCTATATATGTATTTATCATGCTGTGAGACTACTCTAGGCGGCTTACAACAATGGTGTGAAGAGTACTAGTAATATTTTTCTACTGAGACCTTATTGCCATTGATTTCATTTTTTTTATTCTATTCAGTTCTTAAATACATATGGAAAGATCTTAAATTTTAAGCCGAAGGAGGTTTTTGGTGTAATTAACAAAGCTTTGTGAGAAGTAGTTATTTTGAACCAGTAGAACTTTGAAAAGACGTGATCAATTAAAATGAAATTTAAAAATAGCTGTTTACATACTCTTTTTGTTCTTATCAGGTATTCTGCTTTTAACTCTAGTTTGTACATTTTAGACCAGTTTCTTTCATTCAAAATTAAAAAATCTCTTATGTATGTTTAATTGGTTGTTAGTATAATTTGTATTAATATTATAAACTTTAAAACCTTTTAAATGGATTAGTTGAGTATTTGTATGAATCTATTATCCAATGTTTTGCTTGATTTTGTCAACATTACCGTTCTAAGGCTCACAAGCAAGGGCCATTAAACATGATTTGAACCTGAAAACATATATATAATGAACAGCAAGGAAAATTTAGTTATTTACCAGTACCATTTATTAAAAATACTATTTTGACTATCACAAAATTATATAAAATACTATCCCTAATTTATGTAATCTTATCTTTCTTTCTCTGATAGTTTAATACAAGGAATGTTATATTAGATTTAACATATTGGTTTAATATAGTTAAGTACTTCTATAACATTGGATATTTAAATTTTGTAGCTAAGTACATACTTTCACATTAGTTTCTCTTTTTATATCCCCATTTCCTTCATCTACTTAAAGCAATGCAGGGTGAAGAGAGAGGGGGGGATTTGGAGTTCATTTTGTTACCAGTTTTAATTGCAGAAAAATTTTGTAGTTCCGAAGGGTTTGTTGCTTCCTTCAGTTCAGTCATGTTGGATTCTCAGAGTGCCATGACAAGTCCCAGCACTTTTCTTTGCAAGGTTTTTCAGAAATGATTTGCCATTTCCTCCTTTTTAAGAAAGTGTCCTAAGTTCTGGGTATCTATAGACAATTGAGACAATTGAGATTGATCCCAAAATCTAATGCACTCAGTATAATAGATGTGCTCAGTAGGATCAAAATTTATGCTGCTGGTGCACTTCATTGGGCAATTCTAGTTTTTTTCTAAATGGATATCTTCTTTGAATATATTCACTTTCTCAGAAGTGATTTTTTTTGTCCTGAATTGTATTGACTACTTTGGATATTATAGTAACCAATTTCAGTATTTTTGAAAATGGTGTTTGGATTACATTGGCTTTGCTAATTCTCTGGCCTTTCAGTTGTGAGCTTTCTTCATATCTGTGGGTCTTGGGTTGTAGAGGGCCATAGGATGTCACAAGAATGGGTTTTTTTAAAAAAATCCTGTCAGTACTGTCAGTACTGTAACTTGACATGCTTCATAATGTAAAATATATTTACATTTCATGATTTAGCCAAAATAACTCTGTGTGGCTTACATATTCATCTATAAAATTATTAAAAAATCACAAAATAGTTAAAAGATATTAAGCATAGTTGATAATATATGATAACAATATATGACCACAATTAATATTTGAAAAACTGGAGAAAGAGGGAGTGTTCATATATGGATGGTATCAGGCTGTTTCATAGGAAAGGCAGTTTTTTTTATCCCTGTCTTTTATCCCTGTCATAAGGGTTGAAAAGACAAAACATGCAATCATAATTCAAACATTAGGACACATTCTACCAGGAACATACCATTTTATAGGTAATAATCAGCATTTGAATTATTCTCAGAAACTCATTGGCAGCCAGTACACTGGTTAAATTTGAGTTACTGTTGAGTTACTATTTTGTGAAACAGTTTTCATCTGTTTGCACATGGTATAACACTTTGTACAAACTAAAGAATCTTAATCAGAAGGCAACCCCATGACCCAGGATGTTGCAATCATTGAGATGTGATGCAGCATGAGTGCCTGATGGCCTTCAGGCATCCGATCCGGACATCCATTGCATTTCTGGTTTGGCTCATTTTGTTTCCAAGGCATTTCCCAACTCCTTATGTACATGTTGTCAGGATGCCATGAAAAGATGAAAATCTTGCCATATTCATATGACTGTCCCACAAGCAATGTGCCTCTTTCTAAACTCTTCAGGAAAGAGGTTGGTATTAGACTATTACTGAAATTTAAAAAAATAAAAATTCACAATATAAGATCTATTTTCTGTTGACTACTATTTAAAAATTCTAAATACTATCTCATGTTCATTTATCTTCTAGTACTTCATCTCGTCTTGTTAAGGGTGATTGCCGCAAAATGAGTCTTCATGGGGCTAGTGGTGGGCATGAAAGATCAAGAGACAGAAGAAGGTCAAGTGATAGATCACGTGACTCATCCCATGAACGTCTTGAATCCCAGCTCACTCCATGCATCAGAAATGTTACTTCACCAACAAGACAACATCAAGGAGGTATATCATAATAAACTCATATCTGTTTTATATATTTACTTTCTAGTTTTTATTAGTGCATATTTTTGTCAGACAAAAAATCTTTTCACTTAGTCCTTGTGCCACAAACCTAAAATGTGAAAGCTCCAAAATTAACATTATTAAGAATCTCATTGGGAATGTTTATTTATTAAATTTATTCACTGCCCATGTCACATGGCACTGGGTGGCTTACAGTCTGGTTAAAAAAATAGAAAATATTAAAATGGTAAGAGATACAGATACATTAAAAATAAATATCTAAGATAGTGGAGGGTATACAATAGAGTGGAGGAGTAATTTTCTAATGCAGTAACTGTCTCCAGGATGGAAGAAATTACGTATTCACCATTTAATATTTATAATTTGTGTCAAATTAAAAGTTACCAAGGAAATTATTTAAACCTAAAATACATAAATGTTTGGGTACAATGTTACATGTTTGGGAACAATGTTACAACGTTCTGTTTGATACGATGTATTGAGGCCTAAGCATGGAAACTGGTTGTGTGGCATTTTTCTTCAATCTTCCACTTGTTTTTGATGCTGGCAAGCATCCAAATGTAATCCAAACTATCTGGAGAGCACCACATTAGGGAAAACTGGTCTATGGTACCTTAGATTTTAGAATAATTTAAAATTTTATAATCCCGTTCCTGGATTATTTTTTAATTAGTTTTTTGTCCTCCCTTTATTACTTTATAAGTAACAGCAAACATATTTAATGCTAGTGCTAGAAGACTGCCTCTTTTCTCTGACACATCATGAGATAGTACCCTGGCACCAAACCAAAATCCAAAAATAAGTTTGGCTTACTGTGGAAAAACTGTTGCCTTTGTAAATATGTTTTTGAGATATAACATGTTTTAAATACGTGTATTACATTTTTATTGCAGAACGTGAGAAGGATCATAGCTCATCTCGACCAAGCAGTCCTCGTCCTCAGAAAGCTTCTCCGAATGGATCCAGTAGCAGTCTAGTAAACAGTAGTAGAAACAGCAGCCAGTCAAGTTCGGATGGGAGTTGCAAAAATGCTGGAGAAATGGTTTTTGTGTATGAGAATGTAAAAGAGGGAGCACGGAACATAAGAACGTCAGAAAGAGTAACACTTATAGTGGACAATACTCGATTTGTAGTAGATCCTTCAGTTTTTACTGCACAGCCAAATACAATGCTGGGCAGGTTCGTATGGCTTTTTATTGCATATATACCATTAGATATCCCTGTAAATCATGGCTAAAAACAAATTTTATTTTATTTTATTTATTAGATTTATGTCCTGCCTCTCTTCACCCCTTCCGGGGGAACTCGAGGCGGCAGTACATACAATAAATATAAATGATTTCGTATTATGAAATATTATTTATCTCATTATTTGCTGCTTCTGTCAAAGAGCTCTAGTGGCACAGTGGTTGGAATGCAGCATTGCAGACTAATTTTGCCAACTGTCTGCAGTTCAATTCTCATCTTAGTGTTCCATCCTTCTGAGGTCAGTAAAATGAGGACCCAGATTGTTGGGGGCAAAATGCTGACTCTGTAAACTGCTTAGAGAGGATTGTAAAGCACTGTGAAATGATAATAAGTGCTACAGCTATTGCTGTCAAATACTTGAGTGTAACATTTCAGGTACAGTTATTTATTTTATTTATTTAATCTAATTTAAAGCCTTTCCTCCCCAACAAGAGAACACAAGGTGGCCAGCACAAATTAGTCTTCTTTAATCTGTTTTGCTGTATTTTTCATGAAGTAAAATTTAGCTGTTGTGTGGTTTCTTTTTAGACAACTTATCTGGAAATAAGACACTTCATGACTTCCTGAATAAGTCACTTCATGACTTCCTGAATAATTGTTTTTCAAATAATACTCTTGTTATTTTGAAATTACCTAATGTAAAGTGCCAAATTAATTTTGGAGTAGTATATGTGATAGTGAGGATGCGTACATTGCCATTTATCTATAGCAAGAGACTTTTTTTAAAATACCAAGGGCCATACTTGGCACTTGAATGATATGTTGTGAGCCTGATTGAAAAAGCAATAGGGAGAGACAAAGTGAAAGCAAAAAGTAATTAAACAAAACAGCTGATTTAATTTATATTTAAACTTAAGTAAAATGTAATACTACTATTATTGTTACCTATTTAATTATGTCCTATCAGGTTAAACATAACAGTTGGGGAACTTCAGAGAAGCTCTGGTGGCCAAAGCCAAAATTTGGGGAAAGGGTGGTAATGAACATGGCATTAAGCTTAATGTAGTGCATGTTCATTATATGCTAACTTACTATTTTGAAACATGCCAACTGTAAATTTTCCAAAAAGCAGTATAGTTGGCTGTTTTAATGTGGGGAACTTTTTTTTAATTACTGTTTCGGCTTCAGAAAGCTCTGAAGAATAGCTTGTTCACTTAAATTCTACTAGATACTTACTCATGTGGAGATCAGTGTTTTTCCTTACTCATCCCTTTCTATACAAATATTATTAAAATTGCAAAACACTTCTGTCTTAAACTTTGAAGTTCAGAGATGAATGTTTTTGAATTCATATTTTTCATGCATTAAAATAAACATTTCAAAATATTTTTTCCTTTGGATTTATGAACATAATGTAACTTCTTGTAAAGTCTGCAAATCCCCTTAACAGTGCATATTCTGAATTTCATATAATTCCTTCTAAGATTTTACCAAATTGAATTCAAATACTGGTGAACTATGTATACTATGTGGATTTTGAATAATATGGTTTTTCCTTCTATCTATAGGATGTTTGGTTCCGGAAGGGAACATAACTTCACACGGCCCAATGAAAAAGGAGAATATGAAGTGGCTGAAGGAATTGGTTCCACTGTGTTTCGTGCTATCTTGGTGAGATTTCATAAGATACTATTCTTCCCACCCTTTCACATTTATGAAATAATAAAAAATGAATGTCATTCCTATAAAAGCTTATCATGAACATTTATAATTTATTTAAACAATATTCTAAATAAAACTAGTACATGCTGCAATTTTACAAAAACTTGGAAAATTCAGGAATAAGGAATTTAGATGTAAGTCTGTGACTTACTCTGTTCAGACATCTCATTAATATGTCTGAATATTAAAGGATTCTCAGCTTAGTTAAGATACTGGCCATTCATTTTGGGCTTACCATCTATGTGTCATCTTCTAGAATATTACAGTGCATTGTTGGGGAAAAGCAGCAATAGTGAGCAAGCTATTTTTCATAAAATATGTTTATGATTATTATTATATTAATTGAAAAGACTTTGCCCAAGAAAATACCAGAGTTCCTCAACACTGCTATTTGTAGGTAAGCAAATAGAAGACTGAAGTTGAGAGACAGAATGAAGACATTAAAATCTTTGTATGATAACATTTCTTAGAGGAGAGACATTTCCTAAGATTCATTAAACATAATGTTGTTAGCCAAGCAATTTGAATTGTTCTCAGAATTTAATTCTTGTACTAGTTCTATCGTATCTCTTCTCAGCCTCCATATAACAGGAAGGAGATTACTTCATTCTGCAACACCACTGGATACCCAGTTTGTTTGCAGCAGCAGAAAAACATACAAGGATTTAGAAAAACAAAGGGTTATTCTGTACAAATTAAATATTTTCTCATAAATCTGTTCCTTTTTTTTAATTGAAGGATTATTACAAGACTGGGGTGATACGTTGTCCTGATGGAATATCTATTCCTGAACTACGAGAAGCGTGTGACTATCTATGTATTTCTTTTGATTATAGTACTATCAAATGTAGAGACCTCAGTAAGTGTAACATTGCTGTTAACCTTCTATTCCTATATGTACATTTTTAAGATGCTGTTTTCTGCCCTTAAACTACTTTAAGTAATATTTGAGCATCTATCAATTTTAACATCATAAAATAGCTGCCTCGAGTTCCCTTTGACCAGGGAAATGAGGCGGGGTGTAAATCAAAATAATAAATAAATAAATTATTGATGATTGAGTTGATTATTGGGTTTAGTAATATATACTGTAGTTATACCTGTTAAGTGCATAGAGGCTTTATATATAAATTTTTATTTCACTTGTAGATCAGCATCATATAGCATATAACAATGCAATTTATAACCATCAACTCCATATATATCTGGACTATAGAATGGGAGAAATACTTAAAGTATTAGCATTACTATTACAAATGTCTAACATTAAATAATTTTACTGATTATATAGAAAGTAGATGTAATATAAAATATATTTAAAAATATTAATAGATTAGAGAATTAGAGAACCACAAAACGTGTCCCTGAACATAAGCTATCTAAGCTACGGAACATAGAGCTAAAACTTTGCATTAATAGCATAAAACTATGAACATAACTCTAAAAACTTCATATAGGAATCATAAATAATATCAAGATGGCCAAGCTGTTATAAAGGGATTCTAGTCTAATAAACAGGCATAGCTTGAACTTTGTTACGTATAAATTTTTCAGTTAGTGAAGAGGTTGGAGTATTTTCAATGTACTATTGAGGGAGAACCTGCTCAGTAGACTCAGCTTCCCTAAACTTTCAGAGACCTAAATATTCCAAGTATAGGATTTTCCTACATCTTTCTTCCAAAACAGTCAAAGTAGTGCCCCTTCTACATTTTGAATAAGATATGCTGTGGGTGCTACTGTATGTCTGTGCTGTCAATATTAGGGAGAATTGGAGCACTACCTAGATCAGGCTTTGTATCTATTAATTATGTGAGTAATGTATAATTGGATTCAGAGTTATTATGTATGTATTGTCAGATCAAGATTGCTATCATACTAATTACTTCCCTTCTATTTTTCCCACAACAACAACAGGTGGGATGGGTTGCGCTATGAGAGAGAGACTGGTCCAAAGTTTCCCAGCTAATTTTCATGCCTAAGTGAGGCCTGGAACTCACAATCGCCTAGTTTCTAGAACAGAACTTTAACTAATACACCACTTTAGCTTTCAATATTTTCTGGTTCAGCACAGAGCTGGCTTGATCAAATCTCAAGAATAGTAAATAAGAAAGTAGAGAGTTCTAAACAACTTTATTTATCTAACAGGAATTACTTCAAACAGATTGGAATTCATCCTTCACAGTTAAAAGGGATTGGAGCCAGAAGATAAAAATATATTTTAGCTAATAGTTTTATTATTATTATTATTAATTAAATTTATATCCCGCCTCTCTTCACCCGAAGGGAACTCGAGGCGGCTAATATTAATATTTAGTTTAATATTAATATTTTGGCCTCCGCTTATAGCAGCCTCTAGAGGTAGTGTACATTTATTGAGACAGTGGAGGGCCTGGATTACTGAGTTTAAACCTTTAGATTAGTCTTTCTGTAGAAAGCCAAATTAAA
>JANHGC010005524.1:25330-38767 GCA_027560395.1 Boaedon fuliginosus | reverse complement strand
GGGCTGGGAGTTTGACTTACATCCTGGGGGCCTTGACTTGCTCTAATTTATAAAAGTACAATTAACTAAATTTTAACTAAATCTACCACCTTATAGCAGGTTGTAGAGATAGTCCAGCACCACAGAAACCCTTTCTAATCACAGAAGCAAGGATGTGGAATCCCCTATGGGCAGCCCTGTTCTGTTAACAGCCTGTACCTGAACAGAGGTTCTGAAGCTGTGCTTGGAGTACTAACTGCATGGTGACATGCCTGCCAGACTTGAAAATTATGCCATTAATTGCTTGGTGGGTTTTTCTGGGCTGTGGGCATACTTGCATCAAAGATGGGACAAATTGTGATTTTGCTGTTTTGGAAGGCACATTCAATTGTTTAGTCATATGTTAAAAGGTAGGATTTTCAAGTTAATTTTCCTACAAAATTAACCTTTGTAATGAAAAGGAAATTAGAAGTGGAATTGAGGAATTTCAGTCTGTTAGAGGAAGAGTTTTGTTTCTGAGGCATGGGAAAACATTTTGTGCAAGCTCATCTTGTAGGAAATGCATGGGTCTGCTGATAGCAGAAAAAAAAGCTGCTGTGGCTTTACAGCAAAAAAAGGACAGAGCACTTTATTGAGCTGAGATCCGAGACAACATTGAGCTTCTGGTTTGCAAAGGATCATCTGTCAGTAAAGAGAATGAGATGGAAAGACTGTCCTGGAATATGGTTGTCAGTCAAAAAAACCAAGTACAATATGCATGGCCTAGAGACCCTTGGGGTGGTTCTAAATTAGCATTTTTATTTTGTAGCAGTTACATCTTTTCCATATGTGATGGGCAGGTTCTGAAGAAAGGAAACTGAAACCCCACCTACCTCCCTTCTCTGGATTGTTCCAGTTAGTCCAGGGTGGGTTTTTGTTTTTGTAATGGCACCAAGGCAACATTCAGGTTTTGTGAGGGGCTGAGAATGTTCGTGATTTACAAGTTTAGTATGTCTGTGAAGATGGGGGTTGTGGAAGGCTTGGCAGGCCTTTGGGGGTCACAGAAACGATTAATTAGCGAAGGAGACTTTAGTGGAGGCTGGAATGAATGGAACATTTGGTGGCTGCTGATCAGCTATTGATGAGCTGTTGGGCGCCACAATGATCTGTGATTGTTTAAATAATTGGGGCGATTTGATTGTGTGGAAATATTATTGTCTGTTAACTAAAATGCTCTTGAGATGGAGAGGGAAATAAGGACATTTCCAAAGGAAGAAGTGCTGCAGTCAGGACTATATTTTGGTCATACACAGGCTGAATCCGGTCATGTGAAAGAGGTTGCTTCTCTAGAATCATTGGTCGTGGAACCACTGAAAGGAGATGAAAGTCCCCCAGTAGGTAGAGATCTGAGTGAGAGAGGAGTCTTGTTGCTTCTCTTTAGCAGCATCTCGTGATGCTGAGCAAGATGGGGCTTTTGGTCTGATCTGATCAGGCAACCTCTTCTTGAGCTTCTTAGAGTAGCCTTTCTCGAGCCAAGATGGGGTTATTGTCAAGTGAACAGAAGCTTCTCTGTGCTGCATTTAATGTATGGACTTTTCAGGCAGTGGAAGAGCAGTTTTGAAACATTGGTGTAATAGAGAATAAAAATAAAGTGAGAGATGTGCAAATGGTTGCTATCAACTTTGTGCTCTATTGCAAGAAGTTTGTTGTGGGAAAAGAATTTGGCCGTTCAAAATAACGAAAGGATTACTAGCTGGAACGCTTCTGTTTGTATCAGACGTATATTTGTTTACAATTCAATGGACACAAACACATGGACAAAATGCAGTTAAAAGCCATCACAGCAAGCCAAATAAAAAGCCACCAGGAATTACCAGTATCTTCAGCCTGAAGTAGCTGCCGGACCTTGTGGTGCTTTGTCCTTCTTATAAGCAATAATTTATTTATTTATTCATTTATTCATTCATTCATTCATTTATTTATTTATTTATTTATTTTTTGATTTGATTTGATTTGATTTGATTTGATTTATACCCTTCCTCATTTCCCCGGTCAGGGGGAACTTGAGGCGGCTAACAATGGATTAAAACAGTCAATTACAATATAAAATCCAAAAAAATCCATCCTTCCCACTCATTCAACACTTTCAAAACACAGGGGGGGGGGGCACATCAATTCCAGGCCCCCAGTATTCTTATGAAGAGAGAGTAATAATTTGATTGTTTTCATTTCAGGTGCTCTCATGCATGAATTATCAAATGATGGTGCTCGGAAACAGTTTGAATTTTACCTTGAAGAAATGATACTGCCACTGATGGTAGCCAGTGCTCAGAGTGGGGAAAGAGAGTGTCATATTGTAGTGCTCACTGATGATGATGTTGTTGATTGGGATGAAGAGTACCCACCTCAAATGGGAGAAGAATATTCTCAAAGTAAGTCAGTTGGCACTCCAGTTGAATTTGGCTCATTCCCTTTTCTATATAATTAATTGTTTCATTAATTTTTAAAATATATGCACTACAGTATCTCTGATCACTCTGCATTGTGCAGACCTGCATTATTTAGAAGACATACATTTTATTTTATTCAGCACATTGATTGTGTAATGTGACCTGTGCCCTGTCTAATCTGTCATTTAGAGAATTGTAGGTATATTTGGCTTATGATCACATTGTTCCATTTGTATGTGCAAGATCACAATGTAGTCAGTGTGCCGGAGGTATATTAGCCTGGATTACTATGTCGGATCACTCCTCAATCTAGTAATACATGGATTCTTAGATAATGTAAATAATACTATGCATATTTTTCAATTCAATTCTAATTGTTTCAAAATGCATTAGATTTTTTTTACTATTATTGGATACTGGCTAAATGTATGTACAGTTTATTGATTTCAGGAAATGTATTTTTCTCCCCAGTTATTTATAGCACAAAGTTATATAGGTTCTTCAAGTATATTGAGAACAGAGATGTGGCCAAATCAGTACTGAAGGAAAGAGGTCTTAAGAAGATTCGATTAGGTATAGAAGGTAAGATCATTTGATCTTGTTGTCTAATCCAACATGTAGTGAAAATCTAGGATGTAGATACTTACGATGTAAGACCACAGTGAAATAAGAGGAAGTACAGGTAGTCCTTGCTAACAACAACAGTTGCGGCCCCTACAGGGTTCTCCATTGATTTTGCTTATCAGAAGCTGGCAGTGAAGGTTGCAAATGGCAATCACATGAATGTAGAGATGCTACAACAGCCAGAACCTTGAGAAGTTGTAAGTACTTTAATTCAGTGCTATCATAAGACTGAACAGTCACTGAACAAGTGATTCTTAAATGAGGACCACATAATACTGCAACATAGTAACTTAAAAAAAAGAGATAAGCCTTGGCAACCACTGTGTTGTCCTTTCTTCAGTACCATGTCTTAATTCAGCTAAACAATAGTCCTGCTTAAGTTTAAGCTTTATTCTTATACAGAAACATACCTTTACATTTCAACTTAGAATGAATCAAATATCTTTCATGAAGTGAATCTAATTAGAGAAGGTGTTAAAAGTAGAGTGTCAATAGAACTGCAGTGAACAGCAGGATGAAGGATTTACAAAATGGTGGGCTTTAAATATGCCGAATAAATAAAATACTTTGTTGAATAAAATGCTGTATTCTACTTCAGAGTCCTCAAATGTTGAGTGAAATAACATTTATAAATGTTATTGGTATTTTTTTTCTAGGTTATCCCACATACAAAGAAAAAGTTATGCGAAATTTATAAATGTTATTGGGTTTTTTCCCCCTAGGTTATCCCACATATAAAGAAAAAGTTAAGAAGCGACCTGGTGGGAGACCAGAAGTAATCTATAATTATGTCCAAAGGCCTTTCATAAGGATGTCCTGGGAGAAGGAAGAAGGGAAAAGTCGCCATGTTGACTTCCAGTGTGTGAAAAGTAAATCAATTACCAATCTAGCAGCAGCTGCAGCAGACATTCCCCAGGACCAGCTAGTGGTGATGCACCCCACCCCCCAGGTGGATGAGCTAGATATTCTACCAATTCATCCTCAACCCAGCAACAGCGACACAGATCCTGAAGGACAGAACTTGCCACTCTGATCCAAATTGTGGGTTAAACAAAAGCATGCTATTATTAAAAAAATGAAGATGCCGTAATGAGCTCATACTGCATTACAATTCCAGCTTCTCTCCATTGTGTAATGAACATAAAATGTTACAGGATATTGCAGTATGGACTTCACAAAGACCAAAGTGGGATCTGATTATGGTTTGTAGGAGTACATATGTAACATCATGAGGTTCAGTTACATACCTGCATTTGTTTCCCAGTAAGTAGCTTTTGTGGTATTGGTTGTATGGTGGACTATTAGCCTCAAACTCTTGTCAAAATCAGCAGGATTTGGAAGCTATGGTTTCTTCAGTATTTTGGTACTCAGTGGGCAAAATGCAGACTTAAAATTGATAGTGGCACTTTATAAATGGTGGAAAAAAATACTCTCAAAGCCATTTTTATAGTCTGGGTGCACAATGTTGATTCTAACAGAGTGCTGTTTTCAGAGATTCCCTATTCAGCAAAATGTAAATAGTTTGTTCTGAATAGGGGTAATAGGTTAATTACTTGTTCTGTAATGAATGAGCACAACATTCTTGCCACTGGGACTTTAGGGTTGTGATCCAACAGCCTACTTTTTTCAGAATTATCCAGTGAATTTTTTTTCACGTTTTGATGTGAGCCATGTTGAAGGGTCAGGAACAACTGATATGGGCTTTATCTTTAAAAAATGCCTTATCTTAAATCTGTTCACAGAAATATTTATTTACTGAGAGGTTTTTCATATGTGTCATAGAATAGAAAAATGCAAATTGTTCACTCTTCACTTAATAACTGATTGTAAACTCAAGTTTTTCATTCAAATAAAATTTCCATTATTTTAATATTAGCAGTAATATAATTTATTCATTCTTCTGAAATTGGTGATTAACAAAGTTGTTTACTTTTACAGAAAAAATAATCAGATCATCTTTCCTTCTATTTAATATGGAGTGGGTTGCTTTTTCTATGATTCCCCATTTTTAGGACTTTTCCTCTGAAAAATAATGGGGCAATTCATGACATTTTGGAAATTCTAATGATTGGACTTCATCCAGTCTTTTGTTTGGGTTAGATTAACCTTTGGATTGGTTGACAGGTCAATTGACCTTTCTTGATATTTGTATAGCATATTAATGTCATCTTCATTGACCAATTAAATTGGTTGGGAACAGGACTATTGTTTTTAATAAGTAATAAATTGAGCTGGCAGAATTTACCTAATTTTGGCACAATATAAAACCACTATATTCTTTTGAATAACAAGTTGAGGCTTAGAGGTGTATATAAATTATGAATGGGAAACTTAAGTGCCTTTCCATAATGCCTGTAAAGTATTTCTGAAATAAGTTGGAAACGATGCTTTAGAGCATGTGTTATCATGAATATAGCTTATGTCTGCAATACCTTAAAGTAACCATAGAACCCTGGGAATAGAAGTGATTGTTTTGAGTCATTGATAGGTGCTATGATGAAGTGTTGCATAGCTCTGTGATACACACTTCCTGTAATTTATAATCATTAGGTAATTAGTATTCAGAATGACATAAAATAGCATTCATGTGCACATAATTAAAAGTTCAATTTAAGCAACACAAAAGGAAAGACATGCATTCTGTTTTGTCTAACTAATGTCTGATATTTTGTATACCTGAATTTTTCTATTCAGAATGGATGTTATCCTGGAAATTTGACTATATATTATCAATATGAGTCATTGTTCCCAAATTTGATAATTACCATTTGAAACCATGATGATCAGTGGTTTTCTGTGTGGATATGTAAAATCATAACACTAGAAGGGCTCTTGAAGGAAATCTACTTTATTTATGTTTCTATCCTGCCTTTATTTTTATAAATAACTCAAGGCAATAAACACACACAGTACTTCCTCCTCCTCCTGTTTTCTTCACAACATTAACCCTATGAGGTGAGTTGGACTGAGTGTGAGTTACTGACCCAAAGCCACACATCTGACTTTCATGCCTAAGAGGGGATTAGAACTCACTGTCTTTTGGCTTCTAGCCTAGTGCCTTAATCGCTAGACTTCACTGCTCAGTGAAATATCTTTTGGAGCATCTCTGAGAACCATCCAGCCTCTGAAGATGCCTAAAGGAGAACTTACCATTTTATGTGGCAGCCCACTTCACTGGTCGACATTTCATACAGTCAAGAAGTTCCCCCTGAAGCTTAGATGGTTTTTTTAAGCTTTAATCCATTGGTACTGGTTGTGTCTTCTGTGACAATATAGATTAAGTTCATTCTTCTACGACAATTCTTTATATATTTAAAGATTACTATATCTATCTATAGTTTTCCTTATAGATTCTTTAATCAGGATCCTTAATCTTTACCAAGGGCCTTTAATCATTTCTCTTAGAGCATGGTTACTAAAGAATTTGGTTTCCAGGTTCTCCACCATCTTAATAGCTTCTTCTGAAATTTTCACTATCTTCCTTCAACTTTGCTCTGGAGAATTGGCCACAGTACTCCAAAGGCGTCTTGCTAGACCAGAGAAAAATGGAATACTTCTCATCTGGATTCTGTATTCCTATTAATACAGATAGCATGTTTATTCCTATTAACAAGATAGCACATATCACATCGCTAACTTGTGTTTAATTGTAGTTGACAAAGATGCCCAGATTCTTTCCATATGTATTACTATGGTAGTTACCCACAGTCTATATTTTTTTACATTTTTTCTTCCAAATACAGGGTTTTAATTTATTTATTAAAGGTGCATTCCACTCCTACCAGTTCACTGCTGAAGCCTGTTTTGTTTTGCTCTAAACTAGACACATCTCTGCTTGATATCATCTGCAAATTTGTTAAAAAGTCTCATTAACTTCCACACCCAAGATTGATAAAAATCTGGAAGAGCCCTGAAGAGCTGCAGTTGATAATATTCTCAAACTGAAGTAGAATCATTAATGAGCACTGTTAGGGTGTGGCCATTTAACTAATTATAAGTCCATGTAACAACATTTATTCAGTTACAATTTTAAGAATGTGTATGTAGTACTAGTCTAGTTTTTCAAAGAAAAAAAAAGTTATGATTTGTGAGAAACCTGTCCTTTTAAATGTAGCATGCCTGTCCAAATGCTCAGCGATATGCTGCTTGATGACCTATTTGAGATCCTTGTCCAGTTAGACATCAAGCTATGTAGTTACCATATTCCTTGAAGATGAAGGTAACAATTGCTCTACTATTCCTTAAAGAGACTGAGCAAGGTTCTATAATCATCTCTGCTTGTTCCTTGAGTATGCTGGGACATAATTTAAGTGATTCTTGAGATTCACATTTATATAAATAAGCTAAATGTTCTTACTATCTTTTTCTTTCCAGTGGCATAATGATGACTAGTTAAGTTTTTTTTAACCTTATAAAAGAGGGCAGAAGCACAATAGAAATTACTAAGTTATTTTTTTCTTTTTCTCTCCCATTATCAACATCATCTCTTGCAAGCTTCAGTACTTTTTGAACTTTAACTTTTCTAAAAGGTTCCTGCAGCTTTTAGATACCACCTTGCATTCGAATTTTCTTCCTCCACTTACCTGTAAATATCCTTTTCAGTATTTTAGAGAGCTCTGGATAGATCCATGCTGGTCTTTTCTTTCCCTTTTCCTTATGGAAATTGTGGTTGCGTTCAGTACAGTATCTTGTTTCACATTCCATTCAAAATTGGAGTTCATCAAAATCTGCTTTTCTGCAATCCAGTAAGCAAGCCTGATTTCTGCCAAAACTACTCTGGATATCACAAATTCAAGTGAGAATGTGTTCACTTTCCTCCAAGGTACCAGTTTCCTTCAGTTCAACCAATACCTATTACTGGGGGTTGGGGTACAAGACACTAGACTCTCTTGTTCTTTTTAAAACTTTCTGCCAAATGATCAGGCTGCAAACTGGGTGGCACCCATCAATTTGACATAACTTCTTTCTTAAAGAAGCTCAGGTTTCTTCAGCCCATGAGGGCCCCAAGTATTACTATTTTTTTATATGTTCATGGTTTTTTAACATTTGTGTCAGAAGCACTTTCAAATTATAGACCTATAACATTCAACACTGAGCAAGTAGAAGAAATATAAAATAGGCCAGAGAAATATAGCATGTGTAAAAAGAATGTGAAATAAAAGTAAATTATATTTACCCAATATTGGGCCACATCAACAGCCCTTTCTCTCGCTAGTATGAGGTCGTCTTCCGTATGTGTTCAGTGATATGATTTGCCCAGATGACTATTAATACTCCTCTAGGACAGCTTGGGACCAGTGATTCTTTTATTTCACATTCTTCCATCTACTTGCTTGAACCAGAGAAGTCCTCTCCCTCAGTGATTAGTATTTATCCCAATAGTTTCCTTTCGGAGAGTTTCAATTATTTAGTCAAGAAACCTTTATTATTTCTAATTCATTCCAGAATTACAACTTTCTCCTTCAGCTCCCCCCCTTTTTCCCCAGCAAGGGAGCACATTTGTAGGAATGCAGTCTATGTATTTGTAGGCAGGAAGAGAAACACTACATATCCTTTACAAGTCACAATGATGCTTCCCTCACTTGTTGCTTGGAGCCTTCCCTGTCAACTTCCTGAACACATGCAAATCTTTCTTGTTGCTTGTTTTGGTTGCAAGTTCTCAAAAGTTATCTTTCTAGCTAAAGATTACCTACTACTGATGGAAAGAAAGAAAAAAGAAAAAAGAGAAAGAGCATTTCCCTGTGTCTTCCTTTTTCCTTGTGTGTTAAACTTGTTTTTTGGAAAACTGGGTTGTTTATATATCCCCTGGAGCTACGCCAGTAGGTTAGCAAGAACAGGACTCTTAATAAAGCATAGTGGTCATTCACTCCGGAAATGATTGGCAATCACGCAGCCAATACTCAGGAAACCATCTGCAGCAGCAAACTGTCTAGTGTCTCACTCCTGTGTCATTCAACTCCCTTTACTCTCCTTCCATTTCAATAAGGAAACTATTGAACTATGAATATTAACTAATACTATAATAACTATGAATATTAACTATGCTGTGTTTCAGTATGGGCCCACTCCAAAACAATCATGTTTGATGTTGGTTTTTAGTAGGACAGGATGAGACCTAATCGATTCCTTGAGCAATCTACATTTTCCAAATGCCACACTTAAGCGTCATTGTTCTGTGACTTATTCTTATACTCTCAGATATAGAAAGAAAGAAGAGCAAAGCAAGGAAGACAAGGTCCAAGCTCTTGCATATATTGGGTTGAAGGAGAGAAGGAAGAAAATTTTCCTTTTTTTAAAAGTTTACCCAATTCAAGTACTTCGATGGTGTTACAAATCTATGGATCAAATACAATATACCCACTCAAATTCCAGTTGATAGGTTACATTACAAATCATCTTTTAACGATCCCATAATCCCTTGCGTGGTGGAGTCTGGGCAACTGAATGGAGCCAAGTGTTTTAATGGCTGGATGTCCTTCAGGTCACCAATGTGGAATTTTGATCAGCAGATATATTCTCATTGTGCCCAGAGAGAGAAATATCTGCCTCTACCTAGGATCGAACTCACAGCCTCCTGATTGGGAGACAAGAGCTCCACCTCTAGGCCACTACACCACTCCCATAGGCTACACTGCAAATAGTAAAAGTATATTCAGCCTGGATTTGGCTTATTAGGTAAGTAAACCAAGTTGCATAGAACAGCTGAAGCTTGCTATTTTTAATATGAATTTCATCTAGAAACTTACTTTATGAAGTAACTCCAATTTAGAACAAAGAAAACATTTTATTTTAAAAATATTTAACTGTCTAATACATTACACTTCAACAATATTTATAGTAAAGGATCTTACAAGAAACAGCTTTTGATATATTAGTATAAGAAATATTCCTTATCCACATAGGGACTTTCTCTGTAGTGTAAAAACACCAAATAGCTGAAATGACATTTGCATATAAAAGCTACCAGTGATGCTAGTGCTTAATTTGCACAGTGATTTTTTTTTAAAAAGTCAACACAAAAAACAATACCCAAAATATACAATTAATGCAAGCTATACACAGCTAACAAAAATAATAGGAACACCATTGCAAATCTTCATCTCCACTTGGTCAGAAAGTACATGTGGGAGAAGTATGACTGTTCTCTGATATGGCTTATCAAATTAAAACACCGAAGCAATTCAGCAAGCTTCACAGATTGGAGAACTCCACCAATAATGCACTTCGATATATTCTGTTGTCAAAGCTTATGGGCAGCATCTATAAGGGCCATGGTAAGTCACTAAAATCAACTGGGCCGCCAAGCCCTGCGTCTGCTTCCAAAAGGCTCATGATAACTGCCATCGCTGCCTCATCATTGCTGGGGCTGCTGGATCCTTGGTCATTGTCTATCATATCAATGCCTATATGTGAATTTTCCCCTGGAAAGAGAATAAAAACATTAAATGTTACAGTTAATTCTATTCCTAAACTAATGATCATACTTTGAAAAGTATACAGTATAGGTGAGAGCAACGTTAAGAACAATGGCATAGATCATGAACTCTCTTATTTGATAGCTGGCTTTATCTCTCTCAAACATACAATGAAATTAAACATCCATATAGTATTGTGTAATTGACATATTATAAATAATTAAAATGGGAATAAAATACTGCTAGTTAAGACTGTTAAGACTGTCTTAAGAATTTTTCTGGGGGATGAGATAGATTGAAATTGAAAAAAATAACCTATTTTTATTAAGAGATATTAAATATCAGTATAAAATATCAATATAAAATATTCTAAATAGGAATATTTAAGATATTAATCTTATGTTTTACCACGGAAACTTGGAAAATTACTAGTATGCTGCCAGTTATGTAGAATTTGTGTATAGCTTGCTGCCTCGAGTTCCCCGACTGGGTGAAGAGAGGCAGGATATAAATCAAATAAATAATAATAATAATAAATTTCTTTTAAGAAATAATGTTGGAACTAAACTAAAAAGATTTGCCAACAAAACGATCCTCCAAAACTCCAGGGCTTTATTAAATACAATATTACATTTTACATTATGCTCATATTTTAATTTCATATATCTTTCCTTAGAAATTCATTCCATGGCAGGATTCATCTTAAGGATTTCACCTAGATATATAATGAAAGGGCTCTACTCTCCTGTTCTTCATTTTAATCTTCTGTTTTTCGTGAATTGGCTTACCAAGAATAGAGTTGTTGTCAGAATATGGATAGACTGGATTGTCCTGTATCTGGCCAGGCAATATACTGGCAGGAGGAATGTCTTGTGTTCCACCATTCAAAATCTGAAAGAAAATGAAAACAAAATATATATTCATATTCAATTTATATTCAGCCTATTTTACACATTTGATCTTGCTGGAAGCAATAAAAGTTTAGCATAAAGTTAACTCTTCAATTAAATCTAAATGGTAATGTCAGTATATTTCTATACATAAAATTTCATCTACATTATATAGCCATGCGACTTCCTCAATAATTTGCTTTGTACATTCACCCGTCAACTTAGTGGCAAAGAAATCCTACTCAGGCAGAATACATATTTTCCCATGTTACTTTCATTACTGCTATAATTACAATCTAGAGATTTCTAACTTGGGAACCAAATTTTGGTGAATCTTAGCTACAGCCTATGCTTTACAGTTAGTAAGAACCTATTCACCATCTGAAAAATTGCATGTGATTGCTTTCCTTATAAAAAGTTGTGTTCAGAAATAAAATTGATTCATTATGTTATAAAGTTTCACATGCACATGCTTGCTGTAATATCATACTTCAAAAACAATGCTGTCACCAATATTACCCTTACACATATCCCAAGTGATGACACTACATTCCAGATGATGCTCTACATAGACAAAATAAAACTAGGTTATTATACCATTTATCAAAATCAAATTTGACTGCATAAGATAGTGTGCCCTATCTTTTTAATTTCTGGGAAGTAGGAATCATATCAGGGCTACATTGTTTTAAATGGAAGATTGGATTAATTCTTCATATGTGATGGCTACAAACACATTCTTATATACTACTAGATAACCCATGATCTGTTTGATCATTTCAGAGGTATTGCCTTATATAATCAAAGGATGACCAAGGGCAAAAAACCAATAGAAATGGGAACAACTTGTGACTTCTTGCCAGCTTAACTATGGCTGACCATGGTCCTTTGGGAGCTGATGGTGGAAGTGGTCTACCTGGTCTCTGGAGGTCTAGGATGGGACCAGTCTACCTGATTTCCAGAGGTTGAAGAAGGGGCCAGTCTATCTGGCCTCCAGGTGGCCAAAGGGCTAGGGCAGGACCAGTCTACTGAACCTCCAGCTAGCAGGACAGCAACACTTGAGGTGACCACAAATTTTCCAAATTTCAATTCATTATGGAGGGGAGGAGATACCACAGTCAACCAGCCAAAGAAAGAGAATGACAATCTGAAAAACAGAATGCCAGTTACCTTAATTGTAAAGTAGGAGGTAAGTTAGCATATAGGATTACCGCTAGCCATATATAGCAAACATAAAGGATTGCACACATAGCAATATAGATTTCACCAGAGGGAAAAAGCTTTGTTTTGCAAGTAATGCAGAGAAAAGAATTCTTTTAAAAAATCTGTTTTGTCATTCTAACTTAACAGGATTTATTATTTTGTGGCTGCTGTTACCAATTACAGGGAGGTGGGAGGCCAGAAACAAATACTGGAAAGGAATGCAATTTAAAAATGAAATTGTTTTCTGCTTGTTGTGGTAAGAGAAAAGAGGGGGGAAAGTAACAAAAATACTTGGTGATGTTTGTATTTTGAAAACCACAACAGACCATATTTCAATGTACTCCTGGTCCCAATTTTTTAATTATGAGAGCATTCCAACATCACACATCAAATTTTTGTAAAACCCCTCTAATGTTTAGTGAGAGGACTACTTCCCCAGCCAGAATTCTCGAATCTCTAGGAATAACAATAGCCCACAAACCCACAGCCACACTCCGCCAGGAATTATCCAGAACCAAAGACATGGTACAAAAGGATGAAAGAAACAATGTAGTTTACAAAATCAATTGTAACAATTGCAACCAATTCTACTGGGAAAAGCATCACCTCAACTGAAAATTAGACTCCATAAACACCAGCTGGCAGTCAATTGCCAGAATTCCAAATCCCTGGCACTCCACAAGCAATTCCATCAACAGACATATCTGCCTACAATCAACCTACGAGAACCCCAGAGAATTCAAATCAACTGCACAACCATACAGTGAGAGCACCAACACTTTCGATATGGTATCTTTTGATACCATTGACCATGGTATCCTTCTGGGGCGACTCAGGGGGCTGGGAGTGGGGGGCACCGTTTTGCAGTGGTTCTCCTCCTACCTCTCGGGTCGTACC